>JAINRI010000624.1:0-19285 GCA_025413485.1 Ficus microcarpa
ATGGTTGACGAAGGTTGACTTTTGTTGACCTTTGGTTAACTAATAGTTTTAAGTTAGTTTATCCTCATGGGTTATCCAAAGTGACCCTAACGGATACCGATAGCTCAACTAAAGGGTTATTAGATATGACCCGATAGTTTCGGATTAAGTTATTCAAACCTTAGAGGTTTAGTTGGCTTAGCACGCCAGGTTACCAAGTGTAACCGAGTTATAAGTTTTGCACTTAAGGGGACATACAACCAATACCATGTAGACATGTTGGTTAGTTTACCTGCATTTTTTTCACAAGATTAAGTAGAGCATGTCCTTGTCAAGCAGGCAGAACCTGCAGTGTACCAGGAGTGGAACAGCACTAGGAAGGGACAGTTAAGCATGATGTCAGACGAAAAGGTAAGTACAATTCCGCCTACGGCATGAACACATGTTAGTTGCATATGATGTGTTAGAAATATGATAGGATTTCATGAGTCCTGTTGTTATGTAGTATGATATGTTAAGTTAAGTAGTATGCTATGTATGTTTATGTGTTATGTTATGCAGTAAGTGTTATGTTATGTAATATGTGTTATGTTATGTTATGCAATATGTCATGTAGTATGTATGCATGTTTAGATAAGTTAGTAAGTATGCAATGCATGTTATGTTTTATGTTAAATATTGTGTCATCACGAAGCATGTCCACTAAAAATAAGTTAAATGTAAGATATGAGTTAAGCTAAGTAGGACATGTTGTGTTGTACTGACGTTGCTCTGTGGTAAGTTAAAACGGCACGTTCCACGGTTTGACTTGACATGGAAGGGCTGCCTCCACTACTCCATGTCAAGCTTTGTGCTTCATGGTTTAAGTTGGTATGGTCGGACCGCCTTCAATCACTCATGGTTACGTACCGAAGTACATACACACATGTTATAGTAGCAAGATTAAGATAAGATCAGTTCAGTAGGGAGAAACCATAATTGATTTTAAAATAAATCATAATTGGTTCACGTTGTTGCATTAGTTGCATGCGGATAGGACGTTGTGCTTACTGAGCTTTTTAGCTCATGCTTACGTTCATACTATAGGTAAGTTCCTACCGGCACTTCCTGATACAAGCTGTGGAGAGATGGCGCAACAGAATGTGAAACGTGGGTATGGACTGCTACGGGGTTTCCGAAGTGCGTTTAAATGAAAACGTGTTTTCATTACGTTTTAAGCATGTATGTATGACTCAGTTTATGTATGTATGGAGCTTTCCGCTTAGGTGAAAGCTCAGTACTTGTCTGTGAGTACATCAGAATCAGTTAAGGTTTTATAAAAGAAAAACAGTTTTTAAATTCAGTTTAACTTGTGTTAAAGTTTTATGATTTCCACAATAAAGGTTTTCTAGTAACGATTTTAGAAAAGAAGAAAAAAAAATTTAATCTAAAATTTGGGTAACTTTATATTTTTAAATCAAGCAAGTAAGTTAAGTAATGTCACCGACCGAACGCTCCAGGTTCGCGTGGTCGGACTCCGCGTGGGTTCTAGGGTGGCTAATAGGGTCACCATCCTAGTACTACTCTCGCCCAAGCACGCTTAACTGCGGAGTTCTGATGGGATCCGGTGCATTAGTGCTGGTATGATCGCACCCGAAGTCCATGGCGCGAAGAAATTACTTAAGGTGTTCGTTTCCAGAACAAGTGAGGCGAAAAGTTTGGCCGGTAGCCACGTTCGTGGGTCCGCTAGCGAGGTGCAAGCGTGACACGCCTTAGCGTTAAAATCGGGAAAGAAAAAAAACGAATAAGAAAATCACAAGAGCAAAAAGTGGGGTGCAACACGAGGACTTCCCAGGAGGTCACCCATCCTAGTACTACTCTCGCCCAAGCACGCTTAACTGCGGAGTTCTGATGGGATCCGGTGCATTAGTGCTGGTATGATCGCACCCGAAGTCCATGGCGCGAAGAAATTACTTAAGGTGTTCGTTTCCAGAACAAGTGAGGCGAAAAGTTTGGCCGGTAGCCACGTTCGTGGGTCCGCTAGCGAGGTGCAAGCGTGACACGCCTTAGCGTTAAAATCGGGAAAGAAAAAAAAACGAATAAGAAAATCACAAGAGCAAAAAGTGGGGTGCAACACGAGGACTTCCCAGGAGGTCACCCATCCTAGTACTACTCTCGCCCAAGCACGCTTAACTGCGGAGTTCTGATGGGATCCGGTGCATTAGTGCTGGTATGATCGCACCCGAAGTCCATGGCGCGAAGAAATTACTTAAGGTGTTCGTTTCCAGAACAAGTGAGGCGAAAAGTTTGGCCGGTAGCCACGTTCGTGGGTCCGCTAGCGAGGTGCAAGCGTGACACGCCTTAGCGTTAAAATCGGGAAAGAAAAAAAACGAATAAGAAAATCACAAGAGCAAAAAGTGGGGTGCAACACGAGGACTTCCCAGGAGGTCACCCATCCTAGTACTACTCTCGCCCAAGCACGCTTAACTGCGGAGTTCTGATGGGATCCGGTGCATTAGTGCTGGTATGATCGCACCCGAAGTCCATGGCGCGAAGAAATTACTTAAGGTGTTCGTTTCCAGAACAAGTGAGGCGAAAAGTTTGGCCGGTAGCCACGTTCGTGGGTCCGCTAGCGAGGTGCAAGCGTGACACGCCTTAGCGTTAAAATCGGGAAAGAAAAAAAACGAATAAGAAAATCACAAGAGCAAAAAGTGGGGTGCAACACGAGGACTTCCCAGGAGGTCACCCATCCTAGTACTACTCTCGCCCAAGCACGCTTAACTGCGGAGTTCTGATGGGATCCGGTGCATTAGTGCTGGTATGATCGCACCCGAAGTCCATGGCGCGAAGAAATTACTTAAGGTGTTCGTTTCCAGAACAAGTGAGGCGAAAAGTTTGGCCGGTAGCCACGTTCGTGGGTCCGCTAGCGAGGTGCAAGCGTGACACGCCTTAGCGTTAAAATCGGGAAAGAAAAAAAACGAATAAGAAAATCACAAGAGCAAAAAGTGGGGTGCAACACGAGGACTTCCCAGGAGGTCACCCATCCTAGTACTACTCTCGCCCAAGCACGCTTAACTGCGGAGTTCTGATGGGATCCGGTGCATTAGTGCTGGTATGATCGCACCCGAAGTCCATGGCGCGAAGAAATTACTTAAGGTGTTCGTTTCCAGAACAAGTGAGGCGAAAAGTTTGGCCGGTAGCCACGTTCGTGGGTCCGCTAGCGAGGTGCAAGCGTGACACGCCTTAGCGTTAAAATCGGGAAAGAAAAAAAACGAATAAGAAAATCACAAGAGCAAAAAGTGGGGTGCAACACGAGGACTTCCCAGGAGGTCACCCATCCTAGTACTACTCTCGCCCAAGCACGCTTAACTGCGGAGTTCTGATGGGATCCGGTGCATTAGTGCTGGTATGATCGCACCCGAAGTCCATGGCGCGAAGAAATTACTTAAGGTGTTCGTTTCCAGAACAAGTGAGGCGAAAAGTTTGGCCGGTAGCCACGTTCGTGGGTCCGCTAGCGAGGTGCAAGCGTGACACGCCTTAGCGTTAAAATCGGGAAAGAAAAAAAACGAATAAGAAAATCACAAGAGCAAAAAGTGGGGTGCAACACGAGGACTTCCCAGGAGGTCACCCATCCTAGTACTACTCTCGCCCAAGCACGCTTAACTGCGGAGTTCTGATGGGATCCGGTGCATTAGTGCTGGTATGATCGCACCCGAAGTCCATGGCGCGAAGAAATTACTTAAGGTGTTCGTTTCCAGAACAAGTGAGGCGAAAAGTTTGGCCGGTAGCCACGTTCGTGGGTCCGCTAGCGAGGTGCAAGCGTGACACGCCTTAGCGTTAAAATCGGGAAAGAAAAAAAACGAATAAGAAAATCACAAGAGCAAAAAGTGGGGTGCAACACGAGGACTTCCCAGGAGGTCACCCATCCTAGTACTACTCTCGCCCAAGCACGCTTAACTGCGGAGTTCTGATGGGATCCGGTGCATTAGTGCTGGTATGATCGCACCCGAAGTCCATGGCGCGAAGAAATTACTTAAGGTGTTCGTTTCCAGAACAAGTGAGGCGAAAAGTTTGGCCGGTAGCCACGTTCGTGGGTCCGCTAGCGAGGTGCAAGCGTGACACGCCTTAGCGTTAAAATCGGGAAAGAAAAAAAACGAATAAGAAAATCACAAGAGCAAAAAGTGGGGTGCAACACGAGGACTTCCCAGGAGGTCACCCATCCTAGTACTACTCTCGCCCAAGCACGCTTAACTGCGGAGTTCTGATGGGATCCGGTGCATTAGTGCTGGTATGATCGCACCCGAAGTCCATGGCGCGAAGAAATTACTTAAGGTGTTCGTTTCCAGAACAAGTGAGGCGAAAAGTTTGGCCGGTAGCCACGTTCGTGGGTCCGCTAGCGAGGTGCAAGCGTGACACGCCTTAGCGTTAAAATCGGGAAAGAAAAAAAACGAATAAGAAAATCACAAGAGCAAAAAGTGGGGTGCAACACGAGGACTTCCCAGGAGGTCACCCATCCTAGTACTACTCTCGCCCAAGCACGCTTAACTGCGGAGTTCTGATGGGATCCGGTGCATTAGTGCTGGTATGATCGCACCCGAAGTCCATGGCGCGAAGAAATTACTTAAGGTGTTCGTTTCCAGAACAAGTGAGGCGAAAAGTTTGGCCGGTAGCCACGTTCGTGGGTCCGCTAGCGAGGTGCAAGCGTGACACGCCTTAGCGTTAAAATCGGGAAAGAAAAAAAACGAATAAGAAAATCACAAGAGCAAAAAGTGGGGTGCAACACGAGGACTTCCCAGGAGGTCACCCATCCTAGTACTACTCTCGCCCAAGCACGCTTAACTGCGGAGTTCTGATGGGATCCGGTGCATTAGTGCTGGTATGATCGCACCCGAAGTCCATGGCGCGAAGAAATTACTTAAGGTGTTCGTTTCCAGAACAAGTGAGGCGAAAAGTTTGGCCGGTAGCCACGTTCGTGGGTCCGCTAGCGAGGTGCAAGCGTGACACGCCTTAGCGTTAAAATCGGGAAAGAAAAAAAACGAATAAGAAAATCACAAGAGCAAAAAGTGGGGTGCAACACGAGGACTTCCCAGGAGGTCACCCATCCTAGTACTACTCTCGCCCAAGCACGCTTAACTGCGGAGTTCTGATGGGATCCGGTGCATTAGTGCTGGTATGATCGCACCCGAAGTCCATGGCGCGAAGAAATTACTTAAGGTGTTCGTTTCCAGAACAAGTGAGGCGAAAAGTTTGGCCGGTAGCCACGTTCGTGGGTCCGCTAGCGAGGTGCAAGCGTGACACGCCTTAGCGTTAAAATCGGGAAAGAAAAAAAACGAATAAGAAAATCACAAGAGCAAAAAGTGGGGTGCAACACGAGGACTTCCCAGGAGGTCACCCATCCTAGTACTACTCTCGCCCAAGCACGCTTAACTGCGGAGTTCTGATGGGATCCGGTGCATTAGTGCTGGTATGATCGCACCCGAAGTCCATGGCGCGAAGAAATTACTTAAGGTGTTCGTTTCCAGAACAAGTGAGGCGAAAAGTTTGGCCGGTAGCCACGTTCGTGGGTCCGCTAGCGAGGTGCAAGCGTGACACGCCTTAGCGTTAAAATCGGGAAAGAAAAAAAACGAATAAGAAAATCACAAGAGCAAAAAGTGGGGTGCAACACGAGGACTTCCCAGGAGGTCACCCATCCTAGTACTACTCTCGCCCAAGCACGCTTAACTGCGGAGTTCTGATGGGATCCGGTGCATTAGTGCTGGTATGATCGCACCCGAAGTCCATGGCGCGAAGAAATTACTTAAGGTGTTCGTTTCCAGAACAAGTGAGGCGAAAAGTTTGGCCGGTAGCCACGTTCGTGGGTCCGCTAGCGAGGTGCAAGCGTGACACGCCTTAGCGTTAAAATCGGGAAAGAAAAAAAACGAATAAGAAAATCACAAGAGCAAAAAGTGGGGTGCAACACGAGGACTTCCCAGGAGGTCACCCATCCTAGTACTACTCTCGCCCAAGCACGCTTAACTGCGGAGTTCTGATGGGATCCGGTGCATTAGTGCTGGTATGATCGCACCCGAAGTCCATGGCGCGAAGAAATTACTTAAGGTGTTCGTTTCCAGAACAAGTGAGGCGAAAAGTTTGGCCGGTAGCCACGTTCGTGGGTCCGCTAGCGAGGTGCAAGCGTGACACGCCTTAGCGTTAAAATCGGGAAAGAAAAAAAACGAATAAGAAAATCACAAGAGCAAAAAGTGGGGTGCAACACGAGGACTTCCCAGGAGGTCACCCATCCTAGTACTACTCTCGCCCAAGCACGCTTAACTGCGGAGTTCTGATGGGATCCGGTGCATTAGTGCTGGTATGATCGCACCCGAAGTCCATGGCGCGAAGAAATTACTTAAGGTGTTCGTTTCCAGAACAAGTGAGGCGAAAAGTTTGGCCGGTAGCCACGTTCGTGGGTCCGCTAGCGAGGTGCAAGCGTGACACGCCTTAGCGTTAAAATCGGGAAAGAAAAAAAACGAATAAGAAAATCACAAGAGCAAAAAGTGGGGTGCAACACGAGGACTTCCCAGGAGGTCACCCATCCTAGTACTACTCTCGCCCAAGCACGCTTAACTGCGGAGTTCTGATGGGATCCGGTGCATTAGTGCTGGTATGATCGCACCCGAAGTCCATGGCGCGAAGAAATTACTTAAGGTGTTCGTTTCCAGAACAAGTGAGGCGAAAAGTTTGGCCGGTAGCCACGTTCGTGGGTCCGCTAGCGAGGTGCAAGCGTGACACGCCTTAGCGTTAAAATCGGGAAAGAAAAAAAACGAATCAGAAAATCAGAAGAGCAAAAAGTGGGGTGCAACACGAGGACTTCCCAGGAGGTCACCCATCCTAGTACTACTCTCGCCCAAGCACGCTTAACTGCGGAGTTCTGATGGGATCCGGTGCATTAGTGCTGGTATGATCGCACCCAAAGTCCATGGCGCGAAGAAATTACTTAAGGTGTTCGTTTCCAGAACAAGTGTGAGATCTAGTTTTTCCTGTGACTAGCTTCTGTAAAAACTTGAATGTAAATAGTACATGCAGTTTCATGAAAAAGCTTGTTTCAGAGCTCTAATATGTGTTATGAGTTTTTATAGCTTAATAAAACTCAAAAATGACTGTTCGAAGAAGCAAATAGCCTTTTTGAACAATAAGAAGTGAAACAGACTCGATTCCACAAAAGTCAAAATTTTGACCGAAAAAGTCAACTGTTGACCGAAAAGTCAAAGTTGGACCAAAATGGTCGAAATTATGACGAAGGAATTTTAAGATCTGCGTTTTACGAAAAATAATGCAGGAACTAATTTTTATGACAGTTAGAAACTAAAACCACCTTAGAAAAATCAAACACGCCACAGTAAGTCACGAGGCAGAAGGATTTGAGAAAAGATCTTCAATCCGATTTTTTTGACTGAAATTATGAAAAATCCAAACTGTAAAATAATTATTACAGTATTGGAATTTAAATTTTTACAGTCAAAGTTTCAAAGAATTTATCCAAACAAAGTCTTAAATTTTTAAGATATCTCAAAAGAAATAATATTTTATTCAAAGTGAGATGTGTTGGACCAATCACAAGAGGACACCTAGCCTTGCCAACTCACCATGAGTTGTCTTGCACTCTCCCACCTCCGGACACCTAGCATGCCAAAGAGCCAAAATTTGCAAAATTTTGGGGCCAAAATGATTTTGAAAGTTTGATTCTTGGCCTATAAATAGATGGGTCTTCTATTCATTTTAATTGAAAAATGCAACTAGGTTCTTGCATTTTCTGCACAAAAACCGAGAGAGAGGGAGAGAGTGATCAGAAAAATTTGCAAGTCCAAGCCATTCATCTTTGCTTCGGGTAGCTAGGAAACCGAGTGGAAGAAAAGAAAATTTTTCTGCAGCCCTTGCAGCCTTGTTGCCGTGAGTTTGGAGCAGGGGAAACACAAGGGAAAACCAAAATTTTGGGGTAAAATTAGGGCTTAAGGTTCGGGTTTGAGTGGTGAGACAAAGGAGTGAAATTGTGCAAGTTTTGGAGCTTGATTCCTACTCCAAGCAGCCTCGGGTTTGAGTGAGAAAAGAGAGAAAAAAATTCAGTTTGGGGCTAAACTTTCTTGAGTGACCAAGCAAGAAGAGGAGACCCTAAAGGAGCCAAAAATTTGATTTTTGGTGCACTAGGAGTGAGCAGCCGAACCCTTGATCCAAAGGGAGCAACCAGATTTTTTCGGGTCATCCAAGCCCTAGCCGAGAGTCACTTCTTGGAAGGTAAAATTTTTAAAAGCTTTTCACAAGTTTAAATGAGTTTTTAAGCATGTGATTTATGTGTATTTCAAGCAAAATTTGTGTAAGAGCATAAGCTCCTATATGTGTTTTTATGGCTGCCTCTTATGTGCTTGTGTGCTTAGTGTTTGGTTAGGTTGATTCTAGGTGTGGTTTGGTTTATGTTTATGCTCATAATTTATGCTATGTGCTTGATATGCTAGATTGGCATGTTAGGGTTTGATGTAGGTTATATGTCCCCAAATTAGGTTAAGTAGTTTTATGCATGTTTGTGATGTTTTATGAACCAAGATGCATGTATGGTGTGATGTATGCTAAGTTAGTGGATATGCAACCCTAGGACTAGTGTTCGGATTTTTGGGTTGCAATGATCACATGGGTTGTATGATAGGGTTAAGGGACGTTAGAATGCGCTGCATGTTTGATGATTATCTCCCGTTGTGGGCGGTCGAGTTAGAACCCGCGATTTAGGACGTAACAAGAAATGTAAGAACCAAAACATGCTCTCGGGTTCCAGGGGGCTGTTTCGGTAAAACACGGATTACAGGCCTTTAGAGGCCGAATGGGCAAAAAGTTAAAACACGAAAGTTGTAGACTAGGTTGTTTCCTAGCGGCCAACGCGGCCAGTTTTCCAAAATAAGGCTCCAACAGCCTTCTTTTTCAAGGAAACCCGATAGAGGTCTGTAAGACTCGGTTTTCAAAGTTAATCACGTTTTCAATTAAAAACTGGTACCAATCGGTACAGAATCAGAAATTTCTCAAAACATGAAAGTTTTAGAACTCTTCGAGGGCTAGAACTTTCGTGAAGAAAACATTTTCAAATTCGAAAGCGATTTTTAACTATAAAATGAAATGCCAAAACTGCGCAGGAATTCAAGAGTTTCTGTGCATGATTTTATAGAACCCTTTAGGAAAAACGTTTTTCGAGCTAATAACGTTATTTCAAGTAAGGAAACTGTCCCAAAAGCAGTTTCCGACCCCCAAATGATTTATGAAATTATAAGGCAGGATTTACGAATTTTTACGAAAAAGTTGATAAGATTAAGTTTTAAATGCTAAGTGTTTTTATGAAGAGAGAAAGGTAAGTTAAGATTTTCAAAGAAAATGGTTTCTAAGTTAAGGTTTTCAAAGCAAAAGGATTTTAAGCTAAGTGTTCAAGGCAATGTTAAGACGTATGATAACCGGGAAATTATACCCGAGTTATCGGGACTTAGTTCCCACAATTCTCAAGTAAGCCGAATAGGGATTCACGTTAAGGATCACAAGGGTTAACCTTGGTTGACCCATACATTGTTGATCAAAGCTCAAGGGTTGATGTTAATCTAACCCAACATGTTTATGAATGGGCTAAGTGTATGAAATGGATATCCAACGTATCTTTTTAGATCACGATGCATGATCTATAAGACTACTAAGGTAGTCACCCTTATGTATGCATGGTTTATGTTAGGGGGGACATATCACCGAAAACCCACATGATATAGATTAGAAATCTCATGTACGTCCTTCGATCGAGCAGGAGGGATTCTGCAATTAAAGCTCGAGAGGAGTAAGACAAGCAGCACAAGGATAGACGGTAAGTACAACACCGTCTACAGCATAAGCTACTAGTATATATTACTAGATGTCTATGATGTGTTATGTGCTATGTGTTAGTTAACATGTATGCAATATGAATTATGTTATGAATCTGATTATTATGCTAGGGCATAAATAATAGAATCAAAAAGGTGACAACAGAATGTATGTTCACTAATGATAAGAATAAGTAAGTTAATAAGCGATGTGTCGTACCACCCACGCCAGGTTGGGTTGGACTGTGGATTGAGTTGGATAAGGTTTGGCCGCCCCAACCAATTCATAGTCGCGCGCCGGTTACGAACACACGAGGTAAGGGCCCATAATGAGTAGAGATAAGAAAGCATAATATGGTCAATACTTGCTATGTGT
This sequence comes from Ficus microcarpa, assembly GCA_025413485.1. Taxonomy (NCBI): domain Eukaryota; kingdom Viridiplantae; phylum Streptophyta; class Magnoliopsida; order Rosales; family Moraceae; genus Ficus; species Ficus microcarpa. Next base: position 10,192 of record JAINRI010000624.1, read on the forward strand.
ATTTCCTGTTTATGCTATATTTTCTTTACGGCTTAAGAGTTGTACTTACTGAGCTCTAGCTCACGGTTTGAGTTTATGCTGTAGGTAAGGAACCAGCTATATGAAAAAGATGCAAGATGGAGTAGCGAGCCAAGGGACTGTGAATGAGTGGATTATGGGTATCGCTACGTGTTTTGTGGTTTTTATGTAAATTATGAAATATTTTATATTAACCGGTAATTAATATACTAGTATGCAAAAACAGTATGACTTTATGTTTATAGTGTTTTGTCAATGCTATAAAAAAAAAAAAAAAAAAAAAATTTTCCGCTGTGTTTTCAATCAATGGGTTTAAGTTATTTTACGAATGTATGTTAAGTAAGCAAGGTAACGACCTACGCTAGGTGGGGCGTTACAAGGTTTGGTATCAGAGCGGTTCCCTTGCGACACGAAATTCACAGTTACCTGACTTCGCCTCCATCATTGCAAGTAAGTTTAGATTTCTTTCTTATATGCTATATGGTTTTATGCTATAGTGTTTATGGTTATGTTACGTGATATAGACGCGGTACCATGGACACGACGCAAGTAAAGAGGGATCGGGATGCCGTAGTTTCTTTCTACCGATCGCAGCCTCAGTACTTCGACAGCACTAGACGATCAGTATCGATCAGTATATGGCTTCATGACATGGAGCAGATCTTCACGATGTGCCACATCGAGGAGCACTTACAGGTCACCCTAGCCAGCCGATGTCTGTTTGGTGATGCTAGGATATGGTGGGTTACATTGGGAGAGCCGCAGCTACCTAGCCGTACGTGGGCACATTTTCGTGCAGCTGTAGTGAACAGATATGGTCCACTTCCAGCACGAGGAGCTGATGAGCCGATGCGTGATCCTGCGATATATAAGGATATGCGACTTACACGCTATCAGATGATGTCACAGGACTGGCACGCCTATCCAGGGGAGACTATGGTCCATTATTGCTGGAGATTCCAGGAGACGATGCTTCCTTACATTCCCCAGGATATACCAGAGCCCGAGCTACAGGCGTTGATGCTCCTACGGAACGGAGTACCGACACACATCAGACAGTCTGTACCATCACCCCGCCGTGAGATGACCGTTGGTAGCTACACCGATGACATACTAGCAGCGGAAACGATAGCTCAGACCGTACCTGCTGCTGACCATGTAGATGAGGCCCAGGATCCCGTTGCTGACGATGCTGGAGATGAGGATCCACAGTATGAGGTAGGGCCCGAGGATCCGCAGTACGAGGTCGGACCCGAGGAGCCATTACCAGAGATGCCTGCCCAAGAGGCAGAGGACCCGATGGACGAGGAAAACACTTCTGACGACGATGTTATACCGATAGATCCACCGGAACAGGAAGACCCTCCCGTTGTCGACATTTCCAGTGGCGATGAGGATGACATGGACGACGAGGATGATCCAGAGGAGTTTCCACTTGATGATCCCGACGAGCCAGCGGATGATGACGCGCCTGCACCTGTAGTTGTCCTTTCCGATACCGATACGTCCGCGAGCACCCTCGACGACACTAGTTAGACTAGGGCCGATTTCGCGTTTTGTTTTTCTTTTGTTAGGACGATTATAGTATATGTATTCGGATATTAGGTTGTACATATATGTAGGATGAGAAAGTGTTAGACACTTCCATCCGAAGTTCTGCCCGTAAATATGTAAATATGTACAGTACGATGTATTTTGAAGTATATAAGATATGATGATGTACTTTTGCTCATTGTACAAAAAGAGACCGTGTGTTCACGGGATATATGAAAGTTATGTTATGATGTTACATGTTATGTCAAGTATATATGAAGTATGATGTTATGATTATGTTATGTTATGATATGATAAGTATGCTGATGTGATGATATGTATGAAATGTATGATAAGTCTATTAGCTTATGATAATGCCTGTTTCCTATAGTAGGAACATAAGCATGGTACGAACAAGAGGCAACGCAGCCGCAGATCCGCCCAGCCGGATCTAGTGACTCTTATGACGAACTTGCAACAGCAAATGCTGCAGCAACAACAAGAAATGGCTAGATTCCGCGAACAGTTAGAACGTATGAATCCAGCACCCCCAGCACAAGCAGCTCCACAGCCAGTGCCTCCAGTGGTACCTCAGGTACCTAATGTTCAACCGGAAGTCCCTCCGTATGTTCCGATGGCACCAGCTGCCATGCCGGTAGATCCGCCAGCAATACGAGAAGACCTGCTGTATGAACGTTTCAGAAGGATGAAGGCACCCGAGTTTGAGGGGCCTACAGATCCAATGGCCGCGGATAATTGGCTTATCGATATCCAGGTCATTCTAGATTTCATGAGGCTGACAGAGCAGGAGAAGGTACTATGCGCATCCTTCGCTCTAAAGAAGGACGCGAGACATTGGTGGATTACGGTACAGATGAGGAGAGACGTTACAGCTATGTCCTGGCAAGACTTTGAGTACGAGTTTCGCTCGATGTACTACAACAGAGAAGTCCTTGCCGTACAACAGGACGAGTTTATAAACTTCCGCCAGGGATCTATGACAGTTCTGGACGCAATCAGAAGATTCGAGCAACTGGCTCGTTTATGTCCAAAACTGGTACCGAATGAAGAGGAGAAGGTGCGACTGATGATGAGAATGTTCCGCACAGACATTGCGAAGCAAGTCAGTGCCGGTAGTAGTCCACCTGAAACAGTGTCAGACTGTGTCAGCAGAGCCGTCAGGGCTGAGTACTGGATTAATCGGGACAAGGAAGCTAGAGCCCAGATTTTCAAGTCCAGGAAGGAAGAAAAGTCTGCTGCAAAGTCGACACAACCTCGACAGAATACGGAAGCGAATAATAGAGGACAAGCAAGCAACCCCGGACAGAGTCCCAAGCAATCTGGGAAGAACAAACGAAAGGGAAATTTTAACAACCAGGGGCAACAGAAAAATTTCCAACAGAAGAGGAATAACCGGGGAAATGATGGCAACAGTAACTCCTACCCTGCATGTGAGACTTGTGGGAAGAAACACCCAGGAGTCTGTAGGAAGGGATCCAATGCTTGCTATATCTGTGGTAAAGAGGGACATTTTGCGAAGAACTGCCCTCAGAATAACCAGCAACAGCAGTATCAGAATCAGCAACCACAGTATCAGAATCGCAACTCCAACCAACGGCAGATACACGCAGTACAAGCTAGATTGGAAGGACCTGCGACAGTGATAGGCAGACTGGAAGCCCCAGAACCCCAAGCAAGGATCTATGCCTATACGAAGGGAGATGCGGAAGCTGGAACATCACATGTGGTGACAGGTCAGATCTCTATCGCCACTTATGATGTGATTGCACTTTTCGATTCTGGCGCTACGCATTCGTTCATATCCTTGGAACTTGCTCAGAAGTTAGGAGACAGTGTCAATAGGATAAGACAACCCTTCAGTGCTTCTTTACCATCTGGTGAAATTTTGTGGTCCAATTCCTGGATCCAAAATGTTCCTGTTATCATCAATGGCAGAGAATTAACTGTAGATCTCATCGTAATTAAACTCCATGATTTCGATGTGATCTTGGGGATGGATTTCTTAGGCAGACACGACGCTAGGATTGACTGCCGAAGACGCCGGATAACGTTCAACCTAGGCGAGAAGGATGAGTTTAATTTCCATGGGCAATCTCGGAATTCCACCACTAAGCTCGTATCAGCTGTAAGAGCCTGGAAGATGTTAGCTAGTGGATGTCAAGGATACCTAGCGAACATGGTGGATAAGAAGCAAGAAAAGGAGTTGATGCCGGAAGACGTTCCCATCATCAGGGAATATGTGGACGTGTTTCCAGAAGAATTACCAGGACTGCCGCCAGAACGCGAGATTTCGTTCGAGATCGAGTTACTACCAGGAGTAGCACCGGTATCGAAGGCACCGTACAGAATGGCACCTGCAGAACTCAGGGAGCTTCAAATGCAGCTACAAGAGCTTTTAGATAAGGGGTTTATCAAGCAGAGCCACTCTCCGTGGGGAGCACCTGTTTTGTTTGTAAAGAAGAAAGATGGATCGCTCCGAATGTGCATCGATTACCGTGAGTTGAACAAGATCACGATTAAGAACAAATATCCTCTCCCAAGGATAGATGATCTGTTCGACCAGCTTAGGGGAGCGATAGTGTTCTCGAAGATTGACTTGCGATCAGGCTATCATCAACTTCGTATCAAGGAGTCAGATGTGTCTAAGACAGCTTTCAGAACACGTTATGGGCACTACGAATTCTTGGTCATGCCCTTTGGGCTAACCAATGCCCCAGCAGCCTTCATGGATTTGATGAACAGAGTGTTTAAGGAATTCCTGGACAAATTCGTGATCGTCTTCATTGATGACATTCTGATCTACTCGAGGTCCCAGGAAGAGCATGAGCAGCACTTGAGGCTGGTACTGCAAATGTTGAGACAACATCAGCTGTATGCTAAATTCACGAAATGTGAATTTTGGCTAGAAAAAGTTCACTTTTTGGGGCACGTGGTGACGAAAGAAGGAATTTCTGTAGACCCTACCAAAGTGGAAGCAGTTAGCTCGTGGCCAGCACCCAGAAACGTCACAGAGATTAGAAGTTTTCTTGGGTTAGCAGGGTACTATAGAAGATTCGTCGAAGGATTTTCGAAGATAGCAGCACCTCTTACAGCTCTCACTCGAAAGGAGAAGAAGTACGAGTGGACGCAGAAATGTGAAGAAAATTTCCAGGAGCTTAAGAGGAAATTGACAAGTGCACCTGTGCTGATAATTCCTGATGTAGAAGCAGGAAATTTCGTGATTTACAGTGACGCTTCTAAAAATGGTTTAGGAGCTGTCTTGATGCAGAATGGGAAGGTAGTTGCCTACGCGTCGCGTCAATTGAAGAATCATGAAAGGAACTACCCTACTCATGATATGGAGCTAGCAGCAGTGGTATTCGCCCTCAAGATATGGAGACACTATCTGTATGGGAATAAATGCGAAATCTACACCGACCATCAGAGTCTCAAATATATTTTTACTCAGAAGGAGTTAAATATGAGGCAAAGACGGTGGTTGGAACTCGTAAAGGATTATGATTGTGAAATCCTCTACCACCCTGGAAAAGCTAACAAGGTAGCAGATGCATTAAGCAGGAAGTCAGTAGCCACGCTGATGTCCATTGAAGCACTTCCTAAGCCTCTACAGAAGGAAATCGCTGATTTCAACATTGAAGTAATAACAGGAAGGTTATCTTCGCTTACGTTAAAGTCTGATTTGCTAGACGTCATCAAGGCCCATCAAGAAAATGACTCTTCTTTGCTGAAGGCTCGTTTGTTTAATGAGAAGGGCACAGAGTTCAAGACTTCCGACGATGGTATACTCCACTTCAAAGGAAGGATTTGTGTTCCAAACGTGAAGGGTTTGAAGGAACGCATAATGACAGAGGCACACCAAACGCCATATTCCGTACATCCAGGAGCTACCAAGATGTACAAGGATCTCAGGGAGACCTACTGGTGGCCGAATATGAAGAACCAAGTTGCAGAATTTGTGTCAAAATGCCTAACTTGTCAGAAAGTTAAGGCTGAACACCGCCATCCGGGAGGAGAATTACAGAAGATAGAACTTCCGGAGTGGAAATGGGAGCAGATTACGATGGATTTTGTAGTCGGACTGCCCAGAACTACGAGTGGAAACGACACGATTTGGGTTGTAGTGGATCGTTTGACCAAGTCAGCCCACTTCGTTGCGATTAAAGCTACCCACTCAGTGGAAAGATTGGCGCAGATTTACGTAGCTCAGATCGTCAGATTTCATGGAATTCCAAAATCAATCATTTCAGACCGCGATGGACGTTTCACGTCACGATTTTGGATGAGCGTACACGCAGCCATGGGATCAAGATTAAGTTTAGCACAGCATTTCACCCTCAAACGGATGGTCAGTCAGAGAGAACTATCCAGACTTTGGAGGATATGTTGAGATCGTGTGTCCTAGATTTCAAGGGAAATTGGGATGAAAAGCTACCACTGATCGAATTTTCCTACAACAACAGCTATCATGCCTCAATTGGAATGGCTCCATTTGAAGCGTTGTATGGACGAAAATGTAGATCGCCAGTTCACTGGCAAGAAGTCGGACAAAAGCAGTTGCAAACGACGGACTTCATTGAAAAGACCTCCGAAGATATTCAGAAGATTAAGCAGAGACTCGACGTAGCCTTTAGCCGACAGAAAAGCTATGCGGACAAGCGTCGACGACCATTAGAATTTCAAGTTGGTGATGCTGTTTTCATCAAAATTGCTCCTATGAAGGGAGTAATGCGATTTGGCAAGAAGGGAAAGCTCAGTCCAAGGTATACGGGACCGTTCGAAATCCTCAAGAGGATTGGAAAGGTTGCGTATAAGCTCGCCTTGCCGCCAGAATTAGCTTCCATGCACGATGTTTTTCACGTTTCAATGCTCAAGAAGTATGTTCCAGATCCTTCACACGTGCTTAGTCAAGAACCAGTGGAGGTTCAGACGGATTTAACCTACGAAGAGAAGCCTGTACGAATTCTTGATAGAGAAGATAAGGTCCTAAGGAATAGAATTATTCCTATGGTCAAGGTTTTATGGCGAAACCATAGTGTTGAAGAAGCAACATGGGAACTAGAGGATGCTATGAAGAAGAACTACCCGAGTTGTTCTAATTTTCGAGGACGAAAATTTTTAAGGAGGGTAGATTGTGAGATCTAGTTTTTCATGTGACTAGCTTCTGTAAAACTTGAATGTAAATAGTACATGCAATTTCATGAAAAAGCTTGTTTCAGAGCTCTAATATGTGTTATGAGTTTTTATAGCTTAATAAAACTCAAAAATGACTGTTCGAAGAAGCAAATAGCCTTTTTGAACAATAAGAAGTGAAACAGACTCGATTCCACAAAAGTCAAAATTTTGACCGAAAAAGTCAACTGTTGACCGAAAAGTCAAAGTTGGACCAAAATGGCCGAAATTATGACGAAGGAATTTTAAGATCTGCGTTTTACGAAAAATAATGCAGGAACTAATTTTTATGACAGTTAGAAACTAAAACCACCTTAGAAAAATCAACACACGCCACAGTAAGTCACGAGGCAGAAGGATTTGAGAAAAGATCTTCAATCCGATTTTTTTTGACTGAAATTATGAAAAATCCAAACTGTAAAATAATTATTACAGTATTGGAATTTAAATTTTTACAGTCAAAGTTTCAAAGATTTTTATCCAAACAAGCCTAAATTTTAAGATATCTCAAAAGAAATAATATTTTATTCAAAGTGAGATGTGTTGGACCAATCACAAGAGGACACCTAGCCTTGCCAACTCACCATGAGTTGTCTTGCACTCTCCCACCTCCGGACCACCTAGCATGCCACAAGCCAAAATTTGAAAATTTTGGGGTCAAAATGAATTTTGAAAGTCTGATTCTTGTCTATAAAAGAGGGGTCTTCTCTATTCATTTTAATTGAAAAATGCAACTATCTTGATTTTTCTGCACAAAAACCGAGAGAGAGGGAGAGAGTGATCAGAAAAATTTTTCAAGTCCAAGCCATCATCTTTGCTTCGGGTAGCTAGGAAACCGAGTGGAAGGAAAAGAAAATTTTTCTGCAGCCAAACAGCCTTGTTGCCGTGGGTTTGGAGCAGGGGAAACACAAGGGAAAACCAAAATTTTGGGGTAAAATTAGGGTTTAAGGTTCGGGTTTGAGTTGGTGAGCAAGGAGTGAATTTGATGCAAGTTTTGGAGCTTGATTTCACTCCAAGCAGCCTCGGGTTGTGAGTGAGAAAAGAGAAAAAAATTCAGATTTGGGGCTAATCTTTCTTGAGTAGCCGAGCAAGAGGAGACCCAAAGGAGCCAAAAATTTGATTTTTGGTGCAAGGGGAGTGAGCAGCCGAACCCTTGAACCAAAGGGAGCAACCAGATTTTTTCGGGTCATCCAAACCCTAAGCCGAAAGTCACTCTTGGAAGGTAAAATTTTTAAAAGCTTTTCACAAGTTTAAATGAGTTTTAAGCATGTGATTTATGTGTATTTCAATGCAAAATTTGTGTAAGAGCATAAGCTCCTATATGTGTTTTGATGGCTGCCTTTATGTGCTTGTGTGCTTAGTGTTTGGTTAGGTTGATTCTAGGTGTGGTTTGGTTTATGTTTATGCTCATTTATGCTATGTGCTTGATATGCTAGATTGGCATGTTAGGGTTTGATGTAGGTTATATGTCCCCAAATTAGGTTAAGTAGTTTTATGCATGTATGTGATGTTTTTATGAACCAAGATGCATGAATGGTGTGATGTATGTTAAGCTAGTGGATATGCAACCCTAGGATTAGTGTTCGGATTTTTGGGTTGCAAGATCACATGGGCTGTATGATAGGGTTAAGGGACGTTAGAATGCGCTGCATGTTTGATGATTATCTCCCGATGTGGGCGGTCGAGTTAGAACCCGCGATTTAGGACGTAACAAGAAATGTAAGAACCAAAACATGCTCTCGGGTTCCAGGGGCTGTTTCGGTAAAACACGGATTACAGGCCTTTAGAGGCCGAATGGGCAAAAAGTTAAAACACGAAAGTTGTAGACTAGGTTGTTTCCTAGCGGCCACGCGGCCAGTTTTCCAAAATAAGGCTCCAACAGCCTTCTTTTTCAAGAAACCCGATAGAGGTCTGTAAGACTCGGTTTTCAAAGTTAATCACGTTTTCAATTAAAAACTGGTACCAATCGGTACAGAATCAGAAATTTCTCAAACATGAAAGTTTTAGAACTCTTTGAGGGCTAGAACTTTCGTGAAGAAAACATTTTCAAATTCGAAAGCGATTTTTTAACTATAAAATGAAATGCCAAAACTGCGCAGGAATTCAAGAGTTTCTGTGCAGATTTTATAGAACCCTTTAGGAAAAACGTTTTTCGAGCTAATAACGTTTTTCAAGTAGGAAACTGTCCCAAAAGCAGTTTCCGACCCCAAATGATTTATGAAATTATAAGGCAGGATTTACGAATTTTTACGAAAAAGTTGATAAGATTAAGTTTTAAATGCTAAGTGTTTTTATGAAGAGAGAGAGGTAAGTTAAGATTTTCAAAGAAATGGTTCTAAGTTAAGGTTTTCAA
>JAINRI010000625.1:0-10000 GCA_025413485.1 Ficus microcarpa
AATTTTTCAGAATATACAACACCAAAAGATTGGCTGGTTATGGTCGTTCCATTTGTGCTTCACTTAGATCCTAATTACTATGACTACCCATTCACCTTTAATCCATGGTGATGGAAGGTAAATTAATTAATTTTAGTTCTTGATTTATTAGCTTGGAAATTGTTAATAAAACAAGTTCTTGATTTTTTTGTCCCCCCTCTCTATTTTTGTTTTTTGTTCCTACAAAATAGGGAAAGAAATTCCATTTAGGATCAAAATATTGGTAGGGTCAAATTTCCTTTTCATAATTTCTCATTAAATTCATAATCAGTAACGATGTTAAAATTATTTGTCAAGGATTAATAATTATGTAATGGATAATTAGGAAATCAAGTTTTTGTTTTTAAAGGGGCTTCTATGAGATTTTACTCAAAATTATATGGTATTAAAAAAAAAATTGTTGGGGCAGGGGGTGGCGCTGGTCCTCGCTTCTTTCTATTCTTGATAAAATAACACCATTATTAGTTGGGGGTGTTTTTCTTTTTTTTTTTTTTTTAATTTACAGTGTAAATTGCAATTGCGTGATTAGTTCAGATAATCGATACAGAAAAACAAAAATGAATTTTCAAAAATTGAACAAAGACATGTACATTATAAAAGTTACATTGTCGCTACTTTTGTATAAGTTTTATACTCTTTGATCCATATTGTTTTGAATTAGGTGGACAATAATCAAAGGAGGGGAGGTCGTCCGAAAACCTGGTGTCGTATTTCTCAACGGATTACACATCTACTTTGATAATAGAGCCAATCCTTAGCCGAACAGGCTCTTAATTTAATTTGCTCCTCAGTCACCCCTGTGGGTTTCATACTTGTGCATACCACATGAAGCTCCTTCAGATGCTTGTGAGGATCTTCACCTTTTGTATTAGTTTTTAATTTAGCAGTAGCATGTAGGAAACATTATGCATAAATTCAAATGCGATTTCCAGCCATATTCAGAATTGCTAGCAGGAATCCAGAATCAGATGAACTTAGCAAAAATCGTACTGCAAATTATAGAAGATCATAGTCATAAACAATCAAGGTAATTGAAAGGTCTAGAAGAAACCCATGTAAACATGATATAAATAGTAATAACATTGAATTCAGACTATCTTTTGTACCTAAGTCTTCAAAAATTATACTCCTGTGAGTAAGGATCGTTCCCACATCTAGTCTAGTGCTATGTGAATTAAAGGTGGAACAAAATAAGTTAACATCCACCATCGGAATTTTGGGGAGGTCCCCTTAGTCACCATGTGAACCCTAACTACTGCGCTCAAAAGTCTTAAGAATTATCGATTCCCAAATAACTAAGGATTTCTGACCCAGCAAATCATTAAATCTTAGTTGCTTCACTCAAACAATTACGGCTTAGTAGGCCTAGTAGGCCTCCATTATCATATAGATATGGTGGCAGACAATGGTTATTTGACAACCAATGTGAAACCTAAAACATGTACAAGACTAATTAAAAATAAAAGAAATATATATATATATATACTTCTGAAAATAGACTTCATTATCTTTAGCTATGTCAAGTATATCTATCTGTATAATCTATAACTAAATTATAAACGAGAGAGTTAGTCTGAGTTTAGGCAACAAATAAATATAAAAGACTAAACATTAAGGGAGAAAAATAGGACATTTTGCATTCTTATCAATCTCTTTATTTTGTCTTTTTTTTTTTTTTATTTTTTTTTGATTGTTGATGTTGTTTAACTTCCTTCTTTGTATTAGTTTTTTGTATTTTTACTTTTTCTCCCCAAAAAGTGTACGTATTTGTAGTTGGCTCATGTAAAATACTTTTATCTTTTCCAATTTGCCCATATGTAAAATAACTTTTTATAAATATGCCTCAAAAAAAATTTTTTCTTACAATTCTTGAAATTGTTATGTTTCCTTTAATCAATGGTTACTTGATTCTATTAAACTCTTTAGGAGACAATAACTGAATTTAGAAAAGATATTGATTTTTTAAAAATATTTAACATCTACTTATTATTTTAGAAAATTAAATTAAATTTATTCTTAAAAAATCAAGACATTAAATCCGCACACGCGGACATGCCTAAAAACTAGTATATATAGTTGGCATTGGACTCGAATGTACATTTTCTAATTCAACTAGATCAAAGTTTAGAAAATCATGTTTAAGTAGGTTTGAAAATGTAACGATACTAAACTTACTTAAACTACTTAATTTACTTACTTATCTTATAAGACTTAAAATTTACAGAACTTTTTTTTTTCCCTTATAGAAATATATATATTTTTGTAACCCCAATAGTAATTACTGTAATACTTGTACAACTTATATTTGTTAAAAAGACATCATCAAAACTAATTGATAGTTTTAGAACTTACTATCCATATTTGATTAGTAATAATTACTTATGAATAGAAATTTAAATAGCATATTAAAAATACTTAAACGGTACAAACTGTATAGCACTTATATTAAAACATTTTGTTCAAAATGCAGAAATAACTGCACAGTGGTATCCATGACTGACCTTCACACTCGTTCCGTAGCCTGCTCAATCCATCTTTTTAAACTGTAGGTTTCTCACCTACAATATGAACATTTTATAATGAGTTTTCGCTCAGCAAATATAAATATATTCTTGCAAAATAATTAAAAACATCTTACAAAACATGCATGATCGTTTATGCTTGATTGTGAATTATCCATTATTATTGGTTATGAATTTTCTTATCTTGTCTTATATATGGGCCCGGTGTACGTATCAGATGCGCGCGATCATCGAGTTGAGAGGCTTCACAAGGTCCCTAACAGCATCGAGATCATAGACTGGACTTGCTCTAAATCAACTAAAATTAACTTAACTGATCCTCCCCTTATGGTAGGTTGGTACGACACCCTTAACTTATCTTGTCTCAGTTTTGTTAATTATTTTATGGTGAGTATGCAGTATGTCATACCTCAACATAACACCTCACAGCTATAAAACTGAGACATATATCATGATAGCTTAAAATATGTAAGTTATGGCATCAAGCATGGAAACATGCAATATGTTATACTTCATCATAAATCTTAAACATAGAATTGGACATATCATCATGGAACAATCTTCATAAAACATGTGTTTTAAAAACATATCATAAAGCATGTATTCAAAACACGGCTTAAAGACTTGCATTTCTTAAAACAGTTCAAAACTTGCATTGAATAAAACCATTCAAAACTGGCATCTTATAAAACTTTTCAAACATACATTACAATAATCATATATAGAGTGTATTTCAAAAAAAAACATTTAAGATTGAAAAACCGTAGTTTTCATACTATAGGCCAGGTTTATACTTAGTTGTTTTCACGCCATAGTATTTTTCTCGTCTTGATCTTTTAGTGAAAAAACAGGTCCACGTCCTCTTTTAAACACTCATAACGAGTGTAAGTACTTAATTTAGCTAATTAAATTTCTACATTAGAATTTAATTAGATATTTATCTATCTTAAATGATTGATCAAACCATCAGGTTGTCTGGTCTGAGAGCATTGGGCCTACAAGCCCATTTATCTATTGAAGTCTATATATAAAAATCTCATGTTATGCGTTGACCAATATCTTTTAGGACTACTGATCTAAAACCAAACTATTGGTCCTATTTCGATTGATATCTAGCAGTCTGACTATCATGATTTCCGTGATATCTTTTTCCAAAATTGTTTTCAACAATTTGATACCATTAAATGTGAAAATCGATTTATCCTACTGTCCCAAAGATAAGGGTTTTTACCAATTTTCATGTCATAAAACTTCGTGACAAAATACTATCTTTTATAGAAATACATTTTGAGAAAACTTTCTTACCCAAACTTGTGCATTTTAAAGTATTATATAAATATCGTGCTTTGCTCAAAATCAAATGCACGTTATGAGAGTCATTTAAAATTCTACTTAAAATAAATACATATTATGTAAAAAGATTTCTGCACGAATCTTATAGATCTTCAACTTTCATGTTTTAACTAAAAACTTACTAAATATTTGATACAATCATTTGCTTAAATTTCATAACTATATAATGTGAATTATGAAAAATTCACTATTTTGAATTTATTTTGTAAATCATATAAAACTGTCTCATAATTTCACTTCTAGAAACTTCTTCATGCATAAAACTTGTAGGTCTCATTGAGATCTAAATCTTTTATGCTTAGTTTAAAGCCTAATTCAAAATCTAAAGTGCTTATTTTCTGGGAAGATCAAAGCTTGGAAAATTTTGTAATCAGGAATTTTCTTGTTTTCCAGCAATTCATAAAATCACCATAAAACTGTACTTTAAAGACATTTTCAGAAAATATCCTCTTCATAAAACTTATTTAAAATTCATAGATCTTAAACTTTCCAGCTATGGTCAAACTTGGTTTGGCTTGTATCTTACACTTTTCTTTGAAAAACTGAGACAAAACTATTTTATTTTCGGTTTCGGATCAATTTTGTAAATCCATATAAAACAGTACCTTAAAAGCATTTTTGGTAAAAGTCAATTTCACAAAACTTTTAGAGCTCCTCAAGATCTAAAAATTTCATGTTTTGATCAAAAGATAATTTGGCCTCTAACTTGTTTGCTTGTATAAACACCCACCCATGGCTAAATCCTTATTCAAGGAACATTGTTCCAATTTTGCTCGCTTTTACAAATTGGCCCGAAACTCAATTTTAACCTCATTTTTAGACAAAACGATCTCATTAAACTTTTAGATCTCATCAAGATTTAAAACTTTACTATTTTGATTTAAATCTAGTTCAGCCTCTAAGATACTCTTTTTTTGACCAAAACCCTTGGGTAAGAGATCCTATTATTAGGAGATCCCATTTATTACGGTAGTTTTTAAATTGTCCTAGACATCTACTCTAGAGACGTTTTTGGACAAAATGATCTGCATGAGACTTTATATTTTTACGAGATATAAAACTGTCATGATTTGAGAAAAAGCTAACTCGACCTCTAAGACCCTCGTTTGGACTAAAATTCGTAGCTGGGAAGGTTTATTCCAGTTTCTGTCCAGTTTTGGAAAATAGCTTGAAAAGTGATCTTAAATTCTGAATTTGATAATCTCTATTTGAGAAAGAATTGTTCGTACCTTCCAGATCTAAAACTATGCAGTTGATGATGAAAGCTAAAAACATCGTGTACATGGGCGTTGGAGTATAAAACTGTAACTGAAAATTTGGACCAGTTTTGAAACGGTTGTTACTTGGTTTAGACAACTCCAAACGTGTTTCTAAGGCATAAGCATAACCAAAAATCATTTTGAACTTAATCACCCCCTAGCTCTAAATCCATTCAACATAAAAACTTAATAACAAAAATATAAAACTTATTACAACCCAATAACAACTTCCTATACATTGGTTCTAAGCATAAATTAGTGCTTGAAACTAAGAGGATGAGTTTAGGAGATTTTAGCTCAAATAATCCTCTAGCATTTAGTTTTGAGAGTGTGAGGGGTGAGAGAGGGGCGTTTTTTGTTGACAAAAGAGAGAGAAAGGGTTGCAAAATAAACACTAAATGACTTGATTTGCTTACATAGACATAGGGCTAATTGCACTTACTTTTTCTCAACTCACTTAGGCCAAGTTAAACTTGGTTAAATGGCATGAGATTGGCTGATTTCCTTCTGCTAAGGATCCGGAATTATCAGCTGAAAAGTGGCAAAAAATTGTGCCACAAATGCATGTAAATCAAAGAACTATTCATGACATCACCAAAATTTTTTTACCACAATTTTGACATCTGTTCCTTGATTTAAGTAAGGATGTCTCTTGGCTTTGTTGGCCTTCTAAAAACCGTGGGTTGGCTCTGTTAATGAACTGAAAATGTAGTTCAATGCTTGTTCTTCAATCTAAACTTTATTCCGAAACATTTTCAGCAGTACTTTTAGACAGTGTAAACTATCCATTTTTGCTCTAATCCACAAACAACTGATATATTCATATTCTAACTGTTCCATATGGTCCATAATTGTACTTGGGCCATTATAATGTCATAATACATTATCTGATTGTCTGAAATCGTAGTCCGAGCTAAGGTGCTATTCGGTATAGGAAATTTTCTCGTTTTGTTCTGATTTTCAAAAAACTAATGTTTTTATTTCCTAGCAGTATCGTAGAACCCATGAATACTCTTAATTCTTTAATTGGCCATAATTCAATATCTGACTACTTGAAATTACAGTTTGAGTCAAAATCATACAATATGGAAACTTTTCCCGAAAGGGGTTGTAATCGACCCAAAATGCTTATATGAGGTTCCTTATATTGAAGAAGATTATCTCATAGCCTTGTTCTATCAAAATTCTAATTATCCCAGTACTGCACTAAAATTTACGATACATGAATTATACTGCATGTGTTAAGGATTTTCCTTGTTTGGTTGTTCTGATTGTTTCCATACTTGTATTCTTAAACTTATTCATATGGTCCTTATAATTAGTGTAAATTAACAAATTGTTTTCACTCGGCACCTTAATTTAACACTCCACATAGTGGAAATTTATACTGTGTGACTTATGAACTATATTGGACATTTCCATAAATTCGGTGTCGAATTTAATGAATATGGAAACATTTATGCTTATTCATATAATTAAAGTTTCCTGATTGAAATTTAATTCGATAGAATATTTGCGGTACCAAATTGCATTGTCTATGCTAATATCGCCATAAAATATTGGAATTATGAACATTTGAATTTAGTATCACAAAATTCATATTTCCATTAAACATGATTTTACGAGGAAAATTCTAGACTTAATCTCATTTTAGCTAAGGTGGTTAAGTCTAAAATTTTTCGGTCATTACAGAAAACAAGTTCTCAAAGACGATATATAAGGTTTGGAATCTTGTAAAAGAATAAAAGTAATTGATTTCAATTAAAAAAAATGCCCATTAAGTGCGACTATTGATATGTAATAAAATACTAAACTATAACGTTATATTTTTAGTAAAGTAATTAATTAGGGAGACAATTCTTTTATCATAAGTTAGAACTTTAATCTTAAATTCTGTTATACAAACGGGCGATTTGGAGAAAAGGAAAGTATATAGTCGCAGGACTAAGCAAAAAC
The DNA here is from genome assembly GCA_025413485.1 of Ficus microcarpa. Lineage (NCBI taxonomy): Eukaryota > Viridiplantae > Streptophyta > Magnoliopsida > Rosales > Moraceae > Ficus > Ficus microcarpa. The sequence continues at coordinate 7,130 of JAINRI010000625.1, forward strand.
ACATGGGATTAGGTACACTTACAGGATAAAAGCTAGGAAGAAGACCATCGTGGTTGCTTTTTCATACTCTCTCTGTATTTTGCTTTATATATATATATATATATATTTATTTATTTATTTTCAAAAAAAATTTCGGATCAAATTTTGTTTAAATGGCCTTTGAAATTAGAAAAAATTTTCGGTGTAGAAAAATGACCGGCGACGCTAAAATATTAATACCTCGGTTTTTGAAAACCGCTTCCACAACATTTCTGGTCAAGATCATATATTTGATATCCGTGAAATTATAATTTAGTTTTCCCCAGCAAAAAAAAAAAAAAAAAAAAGTCAGTTTTTAAGAAAATCATCATAAGACTAAAATATCAGAAAAAATTTTATAGTTTGGGGAACACATCCCTAATGCTTTTAAATTAAAGATCTTGTTTTTTTTTTTAATCTCAAAAGGAAATCAATAATTGAGACATTTTTGACGAAAATATTTAAAGGCAAGCTACACTTTTCCATCGTGGTTGCACAGGGGTGTTGTAATATGATATGTCAAAAGTCATAAGATATTGTCACCAAACCCGAAAAGGAAATTGTCGCATGTGATCTCAATTATTGTCCCTCTCAATTATAAAGGAAAAAAAAAAAAAAAAAAACAAAAAGAAATGAAAGAAAAGTGACAATATATGAGCTTTTTAGGAAGGCATGAAAATGCTACAGCAAAAGCTACGGAGAAGAATCTTGACTTCACAATACCAAACCAATCCTCTAATCTTTTTGATACTACGCCACTCCCTTGTTTTTCTTTTGTTTTATGCACAGACACCCCTAAAATTTTCAAATTTGATAATTTAATCCCTAAAAACTTGTTTTCTTGGAAATCAATCCATGAGCTTATAATTTTTGGTTTTTTCAAACCTTCCTACTCAAATCCATTAAAATTTGCAGGTGACTTGCACTTTATTTCCCAAGAAGGACATTGATGTCATTTCCACTTAACTTTAACACAAATTTCTTTGAAAATTTGAACATAAACTTTTAAAAGAAATTTGTGTAGAAATTAGATAAAATGACTAGCAATGCCCTTATTGGGCTACAATTTACAAGTCATGTGTAAAAAAACCGTCCAAATTTTAATGTTATTGAGAAATAAGAATTGAAAGTGTCAAAAATCATAAGTTCGGGAGTTGATTGTGATGAAAAAAGTTTAATGACTAAATTGTTAAATTTGAAAAATTCAGGGTTGGCTGAACAAAATAGCCTAAAGTCTAAGTTTTCTAAAAATAAAAGAAAGAAAAAAAAAAGATGTAGATTTAAAATAAGCTGTAGAAATAAATAACTTAAAAAAAAAAAAAAAAAAAAAAAAACTCCACAACGCCAAAACAAAACACTTTGCCTTTATAGGCTTTAAGCCAACTAAAGTAATGATATAAATGGCACGCTTGTACATTGTATATATTGTATGAACAGCCATCAATGACCACGTTGTTAAAAAAATTGAACAAGTCACTATATATATAATTTCACAGAAACTAAAATCTAAATTACTTGAAAATTTTGTTATAAATTTATGACCAAGTACTGGAATGAAATGTCTAACTACCCTCTTGGACATTTCTCTAGCTTTTCGCATGAGTGAAAAAAAAAAAAAAAAAAAAAAAAAGTAGTAGACAAACCGTCAAACAAGAGAAGAAATAAATGAAAAAGAAAAAGGAAAAGGGAAGAAAAGAATAAAGATAATATATGAGCTTTCGTGGAAGGCGTGCGAATGCTAGGGAGAAGACTAGCATGTTGACTTCACAGTACAAAAACTATTCTCCTGAGCTATTTTTATACAACGCCTCTTAATGCATCCTTTAAATTAATATATATTTTTTTTATTTTAAGAATAAATATAAATAATTTTTATAATTATCATAAATTATATATTTTAACAAGTAAATATATAATTGTGGATATTATGAAGAGCATATATTAAGATATTCATACAACATTCTGTATAGATATTGAATTTCTGATTGGTACAGAAAAAGCGACAATGCACTCAAATTCATGTACGACATACGAATTCTATTACCTTTGTCGCAAGCAACAATATACAATTCTTTCCAACTTCATATTAGCAAATAAAAAAAAAAATCTTTCCAACTTGTTCTTACATTAATACCCTCACACAGTTATCCTTTACTAAATGTGAATATACTTGTAGACCTTTACGAAAGTGCAAATTTACACTTTCACTCGGAAGGAATTATTTTTAAGAGAAATTTAGTTTTTCTCCCCTAAATTTTGAGCCCTGTAATAAAATGTCTCAAAATTTTAATTTGTATCCTCTGTTCCCCCAAATTTTAAAACGTTTGTGAATTTTCTTTTCTATTACTTTAGGTAAAGGAAAGTGAGGATAAATCTCATGTTTGCCCTCTAAATTTTGGACCCTATAACAAAATGTCCCATAAAATTTGAGACATTAGTAAATTTTTCCCTTTTGTTATTTTTGTTAACGGAATTCCCAACGTGTCAAAGGAAAATCAAAATTAAAAGTACAATTTTGTCAAAACATAAATTAAACTTATAAAAATTCTCCTGGAAAATGAAAAAGAAAAAGCCCTCTATATTATAAGAAGTTGAATATAGATAAAACGTTTTGAACCATTAAAAAAAAAAACGAAAAAAATGACTGTAAAAATTGTTGGGGACCACTGAAAATCACTACATATTAAATGATGAACAGTCATCAACGACAAAGTCATTCAAAAAAGTGGACAACTCACGAATATCATTGAACTTGTAAAATAAATTACTCGAGCTTTTAAATTCAAATAGGTTCTGCCAAACCCAAAATAAGGGGGTGTTTGGTATGTTAGTTTGAGTTGAAATATTTTAGTT
>JAINRI010000626.1:0-40857 GCA_025413485.1 Ficus microcarpa
TCGCTTCCCTCAAGAGACTAGAGATCAGCGATTGCCCTGCTCTGAAGTATCTATCTCCGTGGATCCTATATCTCACCTCCCTTGAGGTATTGGAGATTGAAAGCTGTGAGGGGTTGGAAGAGATTAAGTTGACCCCTAACCTTCTACGCCTACGTGTCCTGACACTCACGAATCTGCCAAAACTAAAAGATGTTTTTGCTCCAGACATCCAATGTCTCACCTCCCTTGAGGTATTGAAGAATGATAGCTGTGAGGGGTTGGAAGAGATTAAGTTGACCTCTGCCCTTCCACGCCTACGTTTCCTGAAACTCTGGAGGCTGCCAAAACTAAAAGATGTTTTTGCTCCAGACATCCAATGTCTCACCTCCCTTGAGGAATTGGAGATTGAAAGCTGTGAGGGGTTGGAAGAGATTAAGTTGACCCCTGCCCTTCCACGCCTACGTGTCCTGAGACTCAGGAGGCTGCCAAAACTAAAGCGTCTTTTATCTCCAGGCGTCCAACAATATCTCACCTCCCTTGAGGAATTGGAGATTATTAGGTGTGAGGGGTTGGAAGAGATTAAGTTGACCCCTGTCCTTCCACGCCTACGTGTCCTGAATCTCTATGAGCTTCCAAAACTAAAGCATCTTTCATCTCCAGACGTCCAACAACATCTCACCTCCCTTGAGGAATTGAAGATATCAAGCTGTGAGGGGTTGGAAGAGATTAAGTTGACCCCTGCCCTTCCACGCCTACGTGTCCTGCATCTCTTTCGGCTGCCAAAACTAAAGCATCTTTCATCTCCAGGCGTCCAACAACATCTCACCTCCCTTGAGGAATTGGTGATTTATAGCTGTGAGGGTTTGGAAGAGATTAAGTTGACCCCTGCACTTCCACGCCTACGTGTCCTGAAACTCTGGGGGCTGCCAAAACTAAAGCATCTTTCATCTCCAGGCGTCCAACAACATCTCACCTCCCTTGAGGAATTGTGGATTATTAATTGTAAGGAGTTTCAAGTAGCAAATGATGACTCGATTGAGTGGCAAGCCCTAAGAACCCTACGCTCCCTGAAATTTAGGAGACTACCACAGCTAGTGAGTCTCCCTGTACGGCTTCAAGTCCTTACCACTCTTAAAGAACTTCTCATTTTGGAGTGCCCCAATTTTACGGGCCTTCCGAATTGGATTTGCAAGCTGTCTTCACTCGAAACCCTTGATATTGATGAATGCCCCAAATTCAAATCAGTGCCTGCATCAATAAGCAGACTCAACTCTTTACAAAAGCTAGAAATCAACGGCAAGGACATGAAGCCAAGGGAAATACACGAGGATTTAGATATAAGCTCAGCCTCAGGTATGTGAAGTCCATCACCAACCCAGTTTTGTCATTTCATTTTACTATTGTCTTCATTTTTTCCCATTTTACTGATTTCTTTTAGGTTGAATTTGAAATGTAATAAAATTTTTAGGTTGAAGTTGATTAACTTTTTTAAAATTAATTATAATTTTCGTTTATTTTTTCAAAAAAATTCAAACAAAAACCTGAAAATTTAGGTTAGGACCTGTGGTCCTAACGAAGCATTAATTTTGTGGCTACAGGGGATTTAAATACGACTACAGCTTCAAGTATATATAAAGTCCATCACCATCCTACTCTTTTCAATTCTTTTTACTATTGTATTCCTTTTTTCATATTTTACAGATTTCTTTTAATGTTGTAGGTACAGGCCTTCTAATGTTGTAGGTGCAGGGCCTTCGTCTTGGAAAATCTTGAACAAGTTTAGAGGACTGCAACTGTGCAACAAATGAACTTCACTGTGGTAATTAACCTCTTACTCTTGATCTGGTCCTTTCCGGATCAGGACTACTGAAGACAAATTTTTTTTTCTTTTTTTTTTGTCATATATATAGGCCACCAACAGTTAATAATTTTAATAACTTTGATGTTTTTGAAGATTTTGGGGGTTTTTTTTTTTTTTTTTAACATTAATATCCATAAATTTTAGAATTTAAACAATGGAGATACACTACAAAACAACACCACTGCCACCTTTTTAGAATCTCAGCTCGTAGAATTGCCTAACATATATGAAGGGGAAATCCTTCCCTCATCAGCTTGACCATGATAAAATCACCACTAGAGTGATAATTTCCATTATTTTTTCGTTTCAGCTGTTTTTGGGTTTTAAGTTGCTCAAATGACTAATAATTGTTTGGCATGTTCATCATAATTATTGTTTGATTTTGATGCATATCATCTTTTAATCCTAAGAAATGGCAGATAATAAAGTGTTTTTTTTTTTTCTTCTTTTGTTATTCTTCTAATTTAATGGTCCATTGTCGCCCCAAGTTGATTTGCATACTTTCATTTTTTTTAATCCATTTCTAGAGAAGCTTTTTCTTGATTGATTCGAGTTGGAAGCCTGTCCCGCAGACACTAATGATGAGTTTTATTATTGTGATGACAATAGATTGTTGTGAGGCATCATCATTCTCAACTGCTTTCGCGGTTCCTGTTCCCCTTTCCTCTCCTTTGACAGCAACTATTTCATGGCTATTTGAGAGTAAATCGTGATTGCAAACCACTTTCGGTGTTAGAAACATGGGAGATTCCTTGTTTGGCATCCCTCCCGGAAGCAATATGTAATCTCACCTCATTACCGAGAATGATGATCAAGTCTTGTCCCATCTTATTGCAAAGATACCGAAGAGTGAGGCAACCATGGGACGAAGGTTCTCGCATCCCTGCAAAATTGGATTTCTGTCTGGTGGCATTGTACATGTGGGCTTTCACAATTGTTTCCTTTGTTTGAGGTAAATAAGAATTATCAAGCACTGTGTACCCCCTTTTGTTCATTATCTCTAATATCATCATGTTTAGTAGGAGCTTGTCATTTTGCACGATCTGGAATGGATAAAAATAAACATGGATGAAGCTGATGCGTGTAAAATCTGAAGCTTCGAGATGTAGTGCACTTTTCTTGAATTATCACGGCTTTGTCATCACTATTGCAGCTGCCAAAAGGTTGGACCTATTGTATTGAAATTCGGATTGAATAATTTGTCTCTTCACGTGCTTGCTTCGACTAATTTTGATGTTGATGGGTGTATTGATTGCCGTTGCTATTGCAGCTGATGGAGCTTAGTTGGAGCTTCATCAGGATTGAAAGCGATTCAATGAATGTTCCATTCCTACTTACCTAGTTTCCACTAGAAATAACACTTCCCATTCGACTTCTATGTGTTAAGCATGCTGTCTGCTTCCATCCCAAGCTAGAATTGAACTCTTCGTAAGATTCATAGTCGCATATCAAAGTAATTAGCTTTACTTTCACAGATTTGTCTCTAACATTGCCTGCCGATTTTCTTACATTTATAGAGTGGGAAATCAAGTAGGCATGCATGATAGGATTCATCTTCCCTATGTGAGAATTTTCATTTTCATTCATAGAATATGACTTTTATGCCTTCGTACAACTTCCATTTCTAGTATTAGAAATCTTTTGTTGCATAGTTTGCCCTATGGTTGTACAGACAATTATGTTTTTATTTTTCATAATGTTTTTTGGGGTGGCTGGCAAATGAATGTTGGCTTTTTTTTAGGTGCTGACAAAGTCGGGATGTACTGAAACCATTGTGATGCTAGCCCACATCTAGCGTACCATTGTTCAATTCTAGTTTGATTATGGTGCATACCATTGTTTAATCTTAACAAATGGTGAAGGGACACGGCAAATAATAAAAAGATTTTTTTTTAATTTGCTTGTTCTTGTGATTTGATGGTCCATTGTTGGCCCCAAGTTGACTGGCATGCTTTTTTCTACAGAGGCTTTTCTTGATTGATACAAGTTGGAATCCCTTCCAGTGCTGAATTCTATTATTGTGATGACAATAGATTGTTGCGCGGCATCATCGTTATCAACTTCTTTCACGGTTCCCACTCCCTTTTCCTCTCCACAGACCGCAACTATTTTGTGGCTATTCCAGCGTCGTTCTTTACTTCAAACCACTTTCAGTGTTTGAAATATGGAAGATTTCTTGTTTAACATCCCTGCCCAAAGCAAAATGTAATCTCACCTCCTTTCAGAGAACGATGATCAAGGCTTGTCCCATCTTATTGCAAAGATATCAAAGAGTGAGGCAACATACATAGGGTAATATTCCTGCATCCCTGCATATTTGGCTTTCTATCTGGTTGTTTAGTACGTATGGGCTTTCACAGTTCTTTCCTTAATATCATCACGTTTGGTAGGAGCTTGTCTTTTTGCGCAATCAGGAATGGATGATAATAAACATGGATGAAGCTGTTGTATGTCGAATCTGGAGCTTCGAGATGTAGTATGGTTTTCTTGAATTGACAAGGCCTTGTCATCACTATTGCACCTACCAAAGGTTGGACCTGTTGTATTGAAACTTGGATTGAATAGTTTGTCCCTTCACATGCTTGCTTCGAGTAAGTTTGATGCTGATGGGTGTAATGATTGTTGTCAATATTGCAGCTGATGGAGCTTAATTGGAGTTTCATGAGGATTGAAAGCAAATCAACAACGTTTTCCACTAGAAACAACACTTCCTATTCAACTTGTATGTTTTAAGCATGCAGCATGCTTCCATCTCAGGCTAGCATTGAGTTCTTCGTAAGATCCATAGTTGCATATCGAAGTAATTAGCTTTTCTTTCTCAGCTTTGTCTCTAATATGCACTGCGGATTTTCTTATATCTATTGAGGGGGGAGTCAAGTTCTCATTCATGGGAGAACACATCTTCCGTATGTGGTAATTTTCATTTTCCTTTAATAAATAGAGATATTACATTTATGCCTTAAAACAACTTTCATTTCTAGTATTAGAAATCTTTTGTGCAGTGTTTTCCCAGCGGTTGTACGGACATCTCTTTTTTAATTTTTCATTAAGTTTTTGGGGGTGGCTTGCAAATGAATATTAGCTCTTTTTGGGTGCCGACAATGATGCTAGCCCACTTATGGCATACCATTGTTTAATTATAGCTTGATTATGTTAAGAAATGGTGAAGGGACATGCTAGATAATAAAAGGTTTTTTTTTTTTTGAAGTTGCTTGTTTTGTGATTTGATGGTCCAATGTTGCCCCCAAGTTGACTTGCATGTTTTTTTTTTTTTTTTTTTCCTCCTACAGAAGCTTTTCTTGATTGATGCAAGTTGGAATCCCTTCTAACAGACACCAATGCTGAATTACATTATTGTGACGTAGATTGTTGTGAGGCATCATCGTTATCAACTTCTTTCGTGGTTCCCAATCCCTCTTCCTCTCCACAGACAGCAACTATTTTGTGGCTATTCCAGTGTCACTCGTGACTTCAAACCACTTTCAGAGTTAGGATTATTGGAGATTTCTTGTTTAACATGCCTCCCTGAAGCAAGATGAAATCTCGCCTCCTTTCAGAGAATGATGATCAAGGCTTGTCCCATCTTATTGCAAAGGTACCGAAGAGAGAGGCAACTATAGGCTACAATTCTCACGTCTCTGCAAAATTTGATTTCTAGTCGGTGATGCAGTACATGTGACCTTTCATGGTGTTTTCCTTTGTTTGAGGTTAATAAGTTTTATCAAGTACTTTCAACTTGTTTTATGTGGTTCATTCATCCTTTACCTCTCCTCTTACTGCGACTATTCCGTTGTTGTTCCAGAGTTCATGGCGAGCAAATCACTGCCTCAAGTAATATGTAATCTCATCTTAGCCCTTGTCGGACCATTATTTCAGAGCAAAAGAGAAAAAAAGAAAAAAAAGTTGGACCATTGCAATTTTTTCTTACATGAAATTCTCATTATGCACGTAGGGATCTATTTGGTTATTGCAGCATGCATAAATCGTGCTTTTTCATTCCTTTTTCACTCTGTTTTAGTTTATTCTCACACCAGGTTGAACCAGAGGTCTTTTTTTCTTTAACCTCACTTACTTCTGGCAAGAAAGAAAAACGTGAAATTGTGCAGTAAGTACGGTTTTCTTTTGCTTTCCTTTTCTTTTGATCTTCATCCTGAAAATAAAATATATATACTTTGGTATGTGTTTTTTAGGCTCATTGATTGATTTAGAAACCAAAGCGACTAGAGGTGAATATGCATCTCCTTCAATTCTTGCAACAAAATTATCTTTTTCCATGTGACTTATTTGCATCTTAAATCATTAAAGATCTACGGGCCAGTTTGGTAAAATAACATGTTTTTTGTTTTCTTGTTTTTCTAGACAAAAAAAGTGATTTGAAGATGAATAATGGTGTTCATGCTTTTGTTGTTCTGGATTCTGAAGAAACGTTCAGCCTGCGCACAGTCAATCTCTTCAGAAGGCAAGTTTCATTTCATGTACTTGAGCTATTTGGCATGCTATATTCACCCTTATTCCAATATGCTTTTATTTCTTATGATAAGCTAATCCTTTCGGAATCCGAGACAGGAATAATTCTTGGTAGGACCATCTCATTTTGCATGATCTGGAGTGGATGAAAATAAAAACAGATGAAGCTGAAGTGTGTAAGATCTGTAGATTCGGTATGTAGTGTAGCTTTCTTGAATTGTCAAGTCTCTGTCATCACAATTGGTTAGACCTGCTGTATTGCAAATTTGGATTGAATAGTTTGTTCCTTCATGTGCTTGGCTTGGCTTGACTAGTTTTGATCTTTTTTGGTGTCTTGATTGGTATCAGTGTCGAGCTAATGAAGGTTGGAGCTGCATTAGGATTGAAAGCGATTCAAAATATGTTCCATACCTACAAGGAAGGGAAGTGGGGTGGGTGCAGATAAACTTTCTTTACATGCCGTCCTTAGATGCTCAGTGGTTCAATGCACCAGATCTTCGTTCTTCACTAGTTCATAGAGATTTGGCGAGTTTTTCATATACAGATTTTGTACTTAGCCGACTCTAGTAGTAAATATGCACTCTTTTTCCCCTCTAGTCTTTTTCCCACTGGGTTTTGGCTAGAGGGTTTTTAATGAGGCATATTTGAAGGCTACTTTGAAGAAAAGAGTCCCGGCTCAATCCTCTAAAATTGCTTTCCGGCTGATACATGGACATTTTATTAGTCTTTTAGCTTTCCTTATTTCTCTTCTGGTGTGATGTTTTTGTTTTCTCCCTTTTATGAACTCTTTAACTGTATTAATTTCTTTTTATATCAATAATACTAAGTGGGATGGGTAAATGATGAGGGTGCTAAAGGGGTGCCGACCTAGTCGGGATGTCTTGGTGCACCTACTGATTCCTATTACCACTTTTTTTTTTTTTTTTCAAAATTGTACCATTTCCTACAGATCGTCACTTGTCTAGCAATGGAAACACCACTTCGCCATTTGACTTACATATATATTAAGCACACTATTGGCTTTCATCCCAAGCTAGAATTGAACTCATCATAAGATTCATAGTTGCAAAAGCGTGTATCATGTTATACTCCATGCCTTCCAAAGGCATGTAAAAGATGGCCTAAACAGAAAAGACCTGATGACTTGAGAGCACTAGAGATAGGCATTCAGATTCGTTACTTGGGAATGATGACGATGATTACTTTATATTTTTGGGAGTTTGCTTTGTTATAAATTTGACATGTAAATGATCTCAGCTTCTCTTTAGCCGATTTAGATTGAGTAGGAAAGAAAAATCCCTAGGCTTTGCTTCTTATTATCACGTTGCATACCGAAGTACTTAGCTAAGCTTTCTTAGCTTTGTCGCTGACATGCGTTGTGGATTTTCTTATCTATGGAGAGGAGAATCAAGTTGGCATGCATAGGATTCATCTTCCCTCCTTCATGTGTCCATTTACATATTCCTTTAATTGCTAGAGATAATGACATTTATGCCTTTATACAGTTTACATTTCTTGTACTAAAATTTCTTTTGTTGCATGGTTTCCCCTGTAGTTCAACGGACATCTCTTTCTATAAGTTTCTCAATAAAGTTTTGTGGGCTGGCTGGCAAATGAATGTCTGACTATTTTAGGTGCCGACGTAATCGGAATGTACTAAACCTATAATGATGCCACCCACTTCCTTCCATCTACCTGTAGGAGAAAAAACAAATCTTCAGGATTCATACATTTCCTTTGCCTTTCATATATCCAAAGAAAAACTTTGGAGGACGTCCATTTATCATTCAGTATTTCCATGCACGCAAAAACACATTCAATATATTTCTTAAATGTTGGAGAAGAAGCTCAAGTGGCGGGGAGTGGCTGGGTGCGCAAGTGTGCAATTCAGAGTTTAAATTCAAGACTTTTTTCATTTCTTGATAGTAGTAATATTTAAACAAAACAAAAACAAAAATAAGACGTTGGAGAAGAAGAAAAATGTCCTGTAAATGAATGTTAATTTTGAGTTAGAATGACTAATGATTTAATGTTTAGAAAAAATTAAGTTGAGAGTCATGTTTTAAGTTTTTTTTTTTTTTATAATAAAACTATCAACTTTAATGTTATAGTGAACATAAATATAAGAAGATATCAAATTTTTGACAGTCTTGCATATAACCATTTGGTTTACAACTCAGATAACTTTTAACCTTTTATGTCTTACGGGTGGATTGCCATTAGCCAATCAATAAGATTATACTTAATTGTAATTTAATGTTAATCACCAGCATCATAGCACGTTCAAGGAAATTGCAATTGACAATTCTTATAAATAGATTTCATACTATTCACATTATGGCAATTAACTTCCTATGATTTTGCAAATAAAATTCCAGTTAATAATGGTATTTTCACATATCCTAATATCTGCACCCTTTAATACGAAAGAGTACTTGGTAAACAAACCAAGCCTTTTTTTTTTCATAATTAAACCAAGTTTTATAATTAAACCAAGTTTTCTAATTACATGAACCTCATTTTGATTACCAATCTTGTCAAAAGAAATTCGTCCCACTTACTATCAAAAATAGTGAATTAGCCATCTTGTATTACATTAGATAAATAAACGATGTTTTCAATATTGGCTAAAAAGAGATGGAAAATATGAAGCAAGGACTTTTGGTTGACTTTGGGAATTCGATAACAACGCGGATAGGTAGGAAGAACAGATCAAAAAGGGTCCCACATAATTAAATGCCCCCCAATGGATATAATTTGTAAGGTTTTCATCACTTTATTAGATAAAACTAGTTTAAAAAAAGTGGAGCGATATATATCCATTGGGGGGCATATATCTAAGAAAAATTATTTTTGTATAGACAAAAAAAATAAAAGAAGAAAATAACTAAATTGAGTTAAATTTAAGACTTTTATTATTTACAGGGCATATTAGCACAATAACAAAGGTGTAAATGGCAAATAGAGGGGAAAAAATTAAGAAAATAAAATAAAAAAGCTTAAATGTCACATCAAGCATTAAGCAAAATTGTTTGGGAAATAAAATAGAAAGAGAAAAAAAAAAAAAAGCAACTAAATCAATAAGAATGCCAACTAAATCTTAAAAAAAAGTGACACATGTCAATCATTAAAAACTACATAAAAAGTATGATAGTTGGATTGACTCTTTTTATAATGTAAAGATGTAAAGATAAAGATTTAAAATCGGTATGGAATAATGGTTGGGGTTAGAATTTTATAATTAGTTTAAAAATGTGTATTTGGTGAAAGTGTGAATTGTAATTAAATTGAGATAAAAAAAATATTATAAAAATATAAAAATGCAGAATCAATCTTGTTTCATTTCTCTTTATTGTGAGCATTTAGATATAAGAATCGTCTGATTTCGACTTAAGATAAGAAAATAATATACTTTTGACGTTTGAATTTTTTGAAAATAGAGAAGAGAAAAAATAAAATATAAATTTGGGAGTTGGAGTTAAATAGTAAAATTCTATTTGGAATGGCTGAACAAGACTTTAATCTCGATAAAAAAAAATTCTAAAAAAAAAAAAATCCCATTTGTTGCACAATTAGAATAGACTTGAGAGATGATGATGTTCTTATTCAAGATATAGTTAACTTCGTGTTGGATGGTGGTGGTGATGGATCATGTGATCACATCTCTCAAGAGGGAAATAAGGCTGCCTATCTCTTAGCCAATCATGATTTTCACTCCTTAGATTTTGTGGGGTATTGATATTATACATTTATTTGTCGGATGTTATTTGTTCCAATTTGCCTAGTTAATTGAAGTTTGCAAGTTTTTATCTCATAAAAAAATAAATTAAAAAAAAAAAGAATAGACTTGAGAGCCAGATTAATTATTGAAACATGAGTGGTCATATTATTTGTTTGATGTTAAAATGGTGTTTGCATGTCCAATAAAAGTGTCATTTTGAAAAGTGACTAATTTCTAAAACAATGTGTAGATAAATTTTTAAAAATAAAATAAAAGTCATTTAAAACAATGATCCATAACATTAATTAAAAAAAAAAAATAGTATTCGGATGTATCTTAATTCCTCGACACAACGGGAAAAAAAAAATCATCTTAATTGGGTATAAAACTAAAATTTATATGGTATTTTAAAACTTAAGTAGAAAAAGGATAAACTTGTGAATTAAAAAAATTTTGTTTGAAATCCAAACTGAATCACTATAAAATCATGGATGAATTGGGCCAATTACTCAATTGGGAGCAGCTCTTTCGAACAAATTCAAAATGGGAGGCTAATTAAGACAGAATATATCAACTATGATATGTCCTTCACGTTTACCACATAGAATCTTTTAACAACAGGGTAGAATGGTAGAAAGACAAGACTATCAAATGGAGTTAAGGATGTAAATGGGCAGGTCAAATGGTTACCCGCCCACGCATGGGGCCCTATTTACAAAAAGAAAAAAAGAAAGGGGAAAAAAAAAAAAAAAACTACACTTGCCTATTTTATTTCTCCATTTTTTTCCACTCATTTTCTAAATTCCTACTCATAATTCAAATTCTTTCAAATTTAAATCTAACTTATCGAACAACAATTGATTACATAAAATTAATTTTTGTATAAATAGATATTTTTTGATCGTTTGTGTTTATTTTAATTTTTTTAAACTTAATTGTCTTCTTCTTTCTTTCTTGTTTCTTTTTTAGTGGATTATATCGTTAATGTATGTATGTTTTGAGAGTGTACGTTATTGTTTATGTTTCGACTTTTTCAATACGTGACTGCTAAGTATTATCATTTAAAGTATTGAAGTATTGTGATAGCGTGATCATTTTTGGAAGCTTGTAAGTGTAAACTTTTCCACCTCCAAGTGTTTTTTCTTTTTTATATTTTTTATGAATAAGTATTTATTATTTTACTTATAAAAAAACAAAACTAAAATGAATATAAATTTTTTTCAATGTAAGAGGGTCAACGGGGCGGGATGGGTACCCACTGACCCGTGCAGGGGGTTGACCCGCTCCACACCAGTATGTTCAAATAGAGCGGGTCAAGCTGGACGGGGTGACCATGCGAGACAGGACGGGTTACTTGAAATCTTACCCGCCCCGCTCCATTTGCATTCCTAAATGGAATATACAGTTGAGTTTACCACATAAATCTTAGCTTATCACTGGCCTAATCCGCTTTGGTAGAAATCTTTTCTAAACTCTCTGCCATCTTTCAAGACCAAAATGGCAGAAATAATCCTCTCGCCGATTGCAGAATGGATGATTGAGACCTTGGGTTCTGCAGCCGTGGAAGAGATCAAATCTCTTTGGGTGCCGAAGACGGTCTTGATACGAACTTAAACAGACTCTTGAAACCATCAAAGCTCTCCTTGCTGATGCAGAGAAGCGGCAGATACGTGAAGAACATGTCGAGCTTTGGCTCCAAAGACTCGAGGCTGTGTTCTATGAGGCCGATGATCTGGTTGATGAAGTCGGTGCCGAAGCTCTGCGAAGGCAGCTGATTCAAGGAACGAAAACAAGGAAGAAGGTACGCGCTTTCTTTTCGTCCGACAACCAACTTGTTTTCCGGCGCAAGGTTGCTCGAGAGATCAAGACTATTAGGGAGAAACTGGATGCTATTTCAGCTGATAAGGAGCGGTTTCATTTCGTGACGAGTTCCGAAGAGATCCAACCTGCTAGGAGAGTGAGGGACGACAGTCACTCATTTGTAGACGAGGAAAATGTTGTAGGGATGGATAAAGATAGAAAGGCAATCGTAGAAATCCTGTTGGACACCGAAAACAAGGCTTCTCAAGAGAAATTGTCCGTCGTCCCCATAGTCGGGATGGGAGGACTTGGAAAAACTACGCTTGCTCAACTCGTTTTCAATAACGAGAGTGTCCAACGACATTTTGACTTGAGAATTTGGGTGTGTGTGTCCGATGATTTTAGTTTGAAAGTACTTTGTGAGAAGATTGTTAAAACCGTAACCGATGAGGAGTAGAAAACCTGGAGATGGAACAATTGCAGAGAAAACTTCGGAACAAATTAATGGAAAACGGTACCTTCTCGTTCTTGATGATGTATGGAGTGAAGATCCAGGAAAATGGCAAGACTTCAAGGGGCTGTTAAGAGCAGACTGTGCAGTGGGGAGTAAGATAAATGTGACCGCTCGTAATGAAATAGTTGCTGATATTATGGAAACCACAAAGCCATACTATTTGGGAGTTTTAGAGTCGGAAGATTCTTGGAATCTTTTTGAGAAAATGGCTTTTCACCAGAGGAAAGAACTAACCCAACCAGACACTGTTGATGCGGCAAAGAAAATTGTGGGCAAATGCAAAGGACTTCCCCTCGCCATAAGTATGATAGGAAGCATGTTACTGCGCTCCAGAGATCCAGAAGCAGATTGGCCATCCTTCCTCGAAAATGAACTCTCAAACTTGACTCTAAAAGATGAGGGAATTTTGTCAACACTGAAATTGAGTTATGATTATCTACCATCCCATTAATTTGAAACCTTGCTTTGCCTATTGTAGCTTATTTCCCAAGGATCATGAGTTCGATGTCCAAACTCTTGTATCTCTTTGGATAGCGCAAGGCTTCGTTAAGGCATCTAATCGGAACTAATATCTTGAGGACATAGGTTATGAACATTACTTTATGGATTTAGTTTCGAGATTATTCTTTCAAGAAGCTAAAAGAGATGAACTGAAAATGGTAACAACATGCAAATGCATGACCTAGTCCATGATCATTGCGATACAGGTTGCTGGAGAGAAGTATGCAATGTTAGCTTCTGATCAGGATAATATTTCTAGAAAAGCTCTTCATGTTTCCTTCAACGTTGATTTTCATGTTCGGTTATATGTACCACCAGGTTCATGGCTTCAAGCAAAACGGCTTCGTTCATTCCTTTTTCCCATCCTTTATTCAAAGCATCCAGTTTGTCAAAGACTCACCGTGGGATGAATTTTTTGAGAATTTTAGATTCTTACGCATGTCGAATATGCAATCCTCGTGATTAGATGCGAGCATTGCTTTTTTTGCTATTACTTTCAGGAGTTTCTTTCTTTTGCCATGATTTGTTCTATTATTTCACACATATTTTTCTTGGATTTAGATGTAAATAGCCTTTTTCTAAAGAATTTTTTAACAAATGATCGAAATTTTTAAAAATTAGTTATTAGATTCTTTTTTTAGTGGTTAATCAATTTTTTAATAATCAATCAGTGATTGATAATATAATTTTGTTAATTTTGATGAATTAGTGATTGACTGTAGTCAAATATCGATTGACTATAGCATAAATCACTAATTTTCAAGTCAATCAACCAAATCTGAAAGAAAAAAAAATTTTTTTTGACAAATGATCATTTTGCTAAATTTAAAAAAAAAAAAAAAAAAAAAACAAGATTCATTCATCTATTAAATTGGATGACCAAAATAAGTCACCTAGCTTAATTTTCCTGAATTTTAGATGAACTTAATGATTGCAAATTTTTTTTCCTGGGTTTTGCTTTTCATTAATTACTCCTACGAGAAATATTAATACGAATTCTTTGTCTCGTTAATTTATAAATCTCTGCATGAGAATATGAAGTTCAATTATGTGCTTTCTTGAGGATCTTCTATAATTTCTTATTTAGTCAATTAGGATGGATTACTACTTTTATTCCGTCATAGAAATAATCATGATTCGTAATCCCTGTAACCTATGAGTCATATTTGAGAAAGACATTTACAAGTGAATACTAGAAATAGGGGCCACTAACAGTAATATCATATTTAACTTCATCAAAAGTTGTTAATTTTGAATCCTCCTATCCTTAAGTTAAAAAAATGAATACTAGAAATTATTCATCACAAGCCTGGGAGCTTATACCATCCAGCAATTAAGGTTCATGAAATCCCTTTTCTGTTATCTTTGGGGTTTATATTTATATTTTTTGGGTTTTGAATTTATCAATATGAAAATGGGAAAGGCTGAGGTAAAGCCTCTTTTATAATTTTTGGGGGTCCGTCACCAGTGTCGGGGAAGTTATGACGGTGGTGGTTTTTTTTTAATTTTTATTTATTAAACTACACTAATATAAGGTAAAGTGTATGATAATTATAATACACAAGCAATATCTTAACCGTTCAAAAACATTTTAATGGTTTAAAAATGAAACTCTATTAATAGGGTATATAAAAGGGGTATTATCGCAGTTTTACCTTAATAAACAAAGCCCCCAAGAAAAACAATGGAAAAGCATGGAGGCAAAAGAAAGTAACAGGTTGTACTTATGATGATAAGAAAAGCTCATGATGTCAAACCAAAGACTATGGAGGTGATCAGAATATATGTATTTTTCAAGCACATAGAAAGTGTTATTTTATGCAATTTGTCTACAAGGATGATGATAACTTGATAATGTTTTCTTATTTATTTATTTATTTATTTTTATATTTTATAGCCGAATCTTAAGCTAGAATATAAAGTGATTAAGAACAAAATATTTTTACCAATAAGAACGTGACAGAATAAAGAGGAGTACTCAAATAATTGTCATTGGAATCTAATTGTGGAGCCGGTGTTGAGTGTAACGTGTTCTTCAAACTAAAATGATGTATATCCAAATCCCAAGGATCCCAAATCACATTTAGATAAAAGAAAATTGTTTTGGCACTTACTATTTAAATACATGCACAAAATAAAAAAAAAAATCATTACTTTGGATTTGAACTCAAACTCGATATATTGAAAACATCTCACACACACTAAACATCAACACCAATTGAGCTAACAGGGTACGTTTGATGCACCACTTAAAAATGAAAATTTTAAATTGAAATTAGTTAACTTTTTAAAAACTAGTTATAATTTTTGTTGACTTTTTAGAAAATGACAAAAACTGAAATGAAAATTTTTGAATTAAGATCTGAGAGCCAAACTGAAATAAAATAATATATATGCAGAGATTATACAAGAGCAACGTGTGAAAATTACGGTAAATTCAAAAAAACTTTATGATGTATCATGTAACTCAAATCTCAATTATTAGATGATAAAATTAAATAAATAAATAAACATGTTGGCTAAAGCTAAGGTGGGATTCTAATGTGGCTTTTTAGCCTTGGATATTCCGATCAAAGTTGAAAATGAACCTTTTGGTTTTGTTGGAAAAATGTGGCTATAACAGGGGCCAAAGCTGGTGAAAGAGGTCCACTAATAATTCAGTCTACTCTAGAGTTAGTTGAGTTCAGGTTATAGACTGCTATTCTAAGCACAATTTTAGTTGCAGTAGTTACTATTTTTGGTTGGTTAGTTAAGCAGCTACAATGGAATTGAATTTGCCATTGATAGAGGAAACTTGCCAAAGAAGTCAACAATCAATTCTCTACTGCAGAAGTTCCAATGTATCTAAGGGACAACCTTAAAAACTTTAACTAGCAGACTACATAACTTTTAAAAAATTAAAAACAATTTGGACCATTCTGGGACCTGCAGTTTCTGGTATACGTTTCGACATAACTTGTTTTGCTTCAATAAAACCATTATTCAGCTATTGCAGTTCTTAATGACAAAGAAAAGAAAATATCTCGTTGAAGGCTTGATTTTTCATAAGAAGTTTGTTGAAGCTTTTGTCATCTCGGCGATTTCTAGAGGCAGAGATTGCAGTTCTCGCGCGCATGTGCCTATGCTTGTTCTTCCAAAACTCGTCTTTCTTTCATTTCTTCTTGGCTTTTAACAATCCCATTTTTGCTATTAATTATGCCGAGTATCGCTTTCTCATCCGTTTTCATTCTCGCAGTTTTCAAATCCAAAATTGATCTAAGCTTCTCATAAGACTTGGCATCTGGAACTGTCCACTTTTTACCATTTGCTTGTGATTGTATAATGCTCGCTTGAAATCCAGACATGAACATAGGCGTAGATCATGGTTGAATAAGTGACCGAATCAGGTTTCTGATCGCTGTCTCCTTCAACAGCTACGGCAATTTCGAGCGCTGCTTTCTTGTTTATACACTCTATCAGTATGTTGTATATGTCAGCTCTGTTGGCTGCAAACCAATCTTCCCAAATTCAGATATCACATATCTTGCTTCCGTGTATTGACCTTGTTTCGAGAATCCATCTAGGAGAGTGTTGAATTTTGCTCGAGTCCCTTCGCTCTTCTCCTTCATCATCATTTTCCAAATCTTCATCAGCGCTTGGGGTATCACCAGCACCCCTAAAAGGCGTCCAATAAAACAGTGCCCGTTTCAATGGAGAGCTTTAAATATTCCTTTCACATGTTCCCAAATGCTATATAAGCTTTCTCTTGCCAACCACTTATTGAATGGTCTTCAATGCGTTTGACGATCCATCCAAATTTTGATGGAATCCGTTACAGGGGCAATATGACACGTTTATCAAAATTTAAGGGACGCAACATGCACTTTTTATAATTTAGGCCGCATCTTGATATTACTGACAAAATTTATGGGGAATTTTTGACATTTTTCCTTTTTCTTATTATATAATCATTTTTGAATATGTCACATGATCATGACGTATATTACTTAAATCTTCTAAGCTTCATACCTGAAAAATAAGTTGCTAGAATTAGCAAGTTAGTAATCCACATTGGGGAAAAAAACCACTCAAGAGTAAAAACTATCAAAGGATTCTACAGTGAGAGAACCCCATCTCCACTAGTGACCATTGATCTCAACCTTACAATTTAAATCGGATGGCAACTATAAAGTAGGTCTACCATTGCAGTTTAACGACTTTTTTTTTTTTTTTTTTTTGAAAAAAGTTTAAAGAATTTTCTTACAAATGTTGTCTCATTTAAATCAAACGGTCGGACATTAACCCCCACGAGGCCGTACGATTATGGCATCCCATAATTAGACCATCTTCAATGCATTTGACCATACTAATGTTATATTTATTATAAAAGAGAGTGAAAAATAATAATTTTATATTTTATACTCTAATGATATAATGCTATTTCAAATGTTATTTCTACTATTTATCATCATTTTTATGTTTTGAACTCGTAAAAGTGAACTTTGAGCATTTAAATAATTTTAAATATAGTTACTATAATGATTATATTGGAAAGTTGGAAAGTGAAAGACGCCAACTAATAAAAAAAAGTTAAATTTTGGTATTAGCTATATCTTATGATAGATTTATCATAAAGTTTAGCATATGATAAATTTAATATTAAATAAAGCATTCTATTGAAAAGCATCATGTTAAATTAGTATGCCAATGGTATTGATTTACTAATGGCGCACTAATTTATTATGGTATTGAAGATACTCTTTGAAGCAGAAACCGAAAGTATAATTCACTGATTTTTCCTCTCTGCCGTTTAAGTGCTGCGTTTCTGGAAGGAGAGAGCGAGATGGACCAGACCATCATCTAGTCTTGGGTTCGGCCCGTCAAGATTTGGGCCATTGCCTTGCCAAAAAAAAAAAAAAAAAAACAAAGAGAAGTGCAAATAGCCATGTTTTTGCTCATCTTTTTTAATTATTTACTTGGGTTTTTTATATTTCATACTTAATTAATCAAAAGTTAAAAATTAAAAAAAAAAACCTGAAGTTATTATAATTGGGCAATAATTTGAAAATGTGTTTTTTAAAAGGCAAACTCTATAAATCATAAAAAATAGGAATAGTTTGAGATAATCATGTGGAATATAATTCGAGTAGTTAGGATATCGCTAACATCTGAAATATTTGATGTTAGTTGTTTTCTCTTCTCATTGAAAGAAAAAAGAGAACCAAAAAAAAAAAAATCCTAGTGTTTACTTTAAAATAAAAAGCTGTTTTCAATTTCATTTATTTTGAAATTAGTTGAAATCTTATGTATAATAAAGATCACATCTCTATAAACGAGAGTATAAAAATTGCAATATTATAATAATAAAATAGGGTTAGAAATTTGAAAGGTCGGTGCAATATGTAACTATGGTCAATTTCATGAAGGTTGCAAACTTCATCATTATATTCACCATCATCAGTCATCGAAATCGAATAACAAAAACTCTACGATAACCGACGAGCAAAAGTACAAAAATTGTAAATTTGTCATAATAGAATAAGATTGAAATTTTCATATTGTTGACAATGTTTGTGTACAATATACAAATGATGGATAAAAAAAAAAAAAATCTACAATGGTGCAAAATGGATACGGAAGACACTTATTTTTAAAAAACGGATAGAATCTTATGCTTTGTTTGATAATAAGGTTTAACTACAATAAAACTATACTTTTTTATCTCAATTTTTGTCTTTTTCTGAAAAGTCAACAAAGTTTATAACTATTTTTTAAAAAGTCAACTCAACTCAATCTAAAAAATTTCATCTCAACTCATTCATCAAACGGACCCTAGTAGTAATTTGAAAAACAGACAATTTTTCGGTTGAGGTTGTTTAAATGGAGATTTTATGTAATTAGATATCTAGAATGTTTAAATTAAGCTACACTTTTAACAAACCTCTTGTGAAATGAGTTGATCTGGACAACTTAGTTAACATAAATTTTGCAGCGACTACCATAATCTCACACATTGGGTCTTATTTTGTTTTAACGGTTCACCTCCAGAAAATACACCATAATTCCATCATGCACTACTTAAAAGTACCTCTTGTTCAAAGAAAACAAGTGCACGGTTAATGCCTTGTTTGTTTGGTGGTTAAACAACAATTCAAACTTTTTCAATCAGTGCTTTTCCTCGAATTTGAACAATAATAATAATAATAATAATAATAATACTTTCTGTTTAAACCTTTGAGCTAAACTTTACCTAAATGTATGAGGCCTCATCAAGGGAAAGCAAAAACCAAAATAAAAAAGAGGAATCAAGATATACTGTTTCAGATTTCATGTCTTATTGATTGTTTCCAATTATGTTATGTCATATCATCTTAATTTAAAAATTTAATTACAGAAAAAAATTAAATACTAAAAATTATTTGATAAATTGATAAATTATCAAAATATTATTGAATGAATAACGATTAAGAAAGAAAAATGGGATGGTAGATTTTGACTTAAATAATAATGGACCCTGTTGTTTTTCATTTCTTATTTATTTTTATTTTTGTTTTTGAATGAGTGGACAACTTTAATCTTCTTTTGATAGGAAGAACATAAATGGGCCTCACTCACACGTCATGTAAAGTTTTCTTGCTGCTGTCCGGATTACTTTGGTGGATCGTCGTGAAACCAATCACATTGAAATATTAATAACAAAAAAAAAAAGAAAAAACAAAGAAAAAGAAAAGTAAAAGTAGCGTCAATTACTAAAGATGGGAATATATATACTTTGTAGTATTCTCTTCTTCTTCTTTTCATAAAGAAAAGTAAAAAGAATCCACTAACAACAGAGGACATGATTAGAATAAAAGAGAAAGGGATAATATATACACCGTTTTCTTCACCACAACAACACATCGCTTACTTGCTTAATTTGCTAGAAAAACCTTTTGAAACTCTCTCTGCTTTCTCTGAAACTGTTTGACGCCAAACATGGCCGACGTAATCCTCAGCCCTGTTGTAGATCTGATCATCGAGACGTTGGGTTCTGCGGCTGTGCAAGAGATTAAATCTCTCTATGGCGCAAGAGATGAGCTCCGCAAACTTGAAAAAACCCTCGAATTCATCAGAGCTGTCCTTGTCGATGCGGAGAAGCGGCAGATCAGTGAAGAGCAGGTCAAATTTTGGCTGCAGGAGCTGGAGGACGTGCTGAATGCTGCTGATGACTTGGTGGATGAAGTCAACACTGAAGGTTTGAGACGGCAGTTGATGCCTGGCAAGAAAATAAGGAAGAAGGTACGCACTTTCTTTTCCTCCAACAACCAACTTGTTTTCCGACACAAGATGGCTCGGGAAATTAAGGCTATTAGGGAGAGACTTGATGCTATCTCAGCGGATAAGGATCGCTTCCGTTTCGCGACGCTGACGCTGGAGACCGATCAGGCGACGAGAGTTAGAGACGATAGTCACTCATTTGTAGACAAGGAAAATGTTGTTGGGAGGGATAAAGAGAGAAGGGCAATTGTAGAACTCTTGTTGGACCACGAAAACAGGGCTCAGCAAGAGAAAGTGTCTGTCATCCCCATAGTTGGGATGGGAGGACTTGGAAAAACTACACTTGCTCAACTCGTTTTTAATGACGAGAGGGTCCAACAACATTTTGACTTGAAACTTTGGGTGTGTGTGTCGGATGATTTTAGTTTAAAAGTACTTTGTGAGAAAATTATTCAAATCATAACAGCTGAAAGAGTAGAAAACCTTGAGGTGGAACAACTGCAGACAAAACTTCGGGAACAAATTAACGGAAAGCGTTTTCTTCTCGTGCTTGATGACGTCTGGAATGAAGATCCTGGAAAATGGCAAGGCTTCAAGGGGTTGTTAAGAGCAAACTGTGCAGAAGGGAGTAAGATCATTGTAACGGCTCGTAATGACGTAGTTGCAGATATTATGGGCACCGTAGAGCCATATTATTTGGGAATTTTAGATTCTGAAGATTCTTGGAAGCTTTTTAAGAAAATGGCTTTTGAGCATAGAAAAGAACTAACCAACCCCAACACTGTTGAGACCGCAAAGAAGATTGTGGAAAAATGCAAAGGACTTCCCCTCGCCATAAGTATGATAGGAAGCACGTTACTGTGCTCTAGAAATCCAGAAATAGATTGGCCATCCTTCCTTGAAAATGATCTTTTAAACATAACTCAAAAAGAAAAAGGAATTTTACCAACACTAAAGTTGAGTTATGATTATCTCCCGACCCATTTGAAACCTTGCTTTGCCTATTGTAGCTTGTTTCCTAAGGATCATGAATTTGATGTCCAAACACTTGTAACTATGTGGATAGCTCAAGGCTTCATTAAGTCACCAAATCAAAACCAAAATTTGGAGGATGTAGGTTATGATCTGTATTTTATGGATTTAGTTTCGAGATCGTTCTTTCAAGAAGCTAAAATAGATGAACTGAAAATGGTAACAACCTGCAAAATGCATGACCTGGTTCATGATCTTGCGACAGAAGTAGCAGGAGACAAGTATGCTATGTTAGGCTCTTGTAAGGATAATATTTCTAGGAAAGCTGTTCATGTTTCCTTCAACGTTGCTACACTAGCGGACTTAGGAGTTATCACCAAGTTCATGGCTTCAAGCAAAAAGGCTTCGTTCATTTCTTAACCCATCAGAATATAATCTCGAGTTTGAAGGAGATCACGCAACATTATTTTTGGAGCATTTTAGATACTTACGCATGTTGAGTCTGAATTTTTCATACATGCAGAAAGTGCCAGATACTATTGGTAAGTTGAAGCACTTGAGGTATCTTGATCTTTCTAGAACACGTATAGCAAGGCTACCCGTTTCTATTACGAAGCTAGTCAATTTGCAGAAGTTGAAGCTTAACTATTGTCATGACCTTCGCGAACTACCAAAAGAAATTCATAAACTTGTCAATCTCAAGCATCTTGAGCTTAAGGGTTGTCACAGTATAACTCATATGCCAAGAGGATTGAGAAAGTTGACTAAGCTTCAAACATTATCACTAGTTGTATTGAGCGAGAATATCCCTAGTAGTATGACATACAACCATAGTAAGCTCGATGAACTAATGGGACTCAACAACTTGAGAGGAGAGCTGACGATTAAGGGGATAAGAAGTGGGATGGAAACTACAGTTACAAAGTTGAGAGAAAACAAGCATCTTCGGTCTCTATATTTGGACTTCAAAAGTAGAGATGACGATGCATCAAGTAGTGAGCAGGAGTGGGAAACAACACTGGAAGGCCTCCAGCCGCACACAAATCTAAAAGAACTAACTTTATCGAACTATGGTGGCACCACTTTGTCCCCTTTGCTTTCCCTACTTACAAATCTGGTTACACTCCATGTACATGATTGCTCGAAGTGCCTACAATTACCGTCACTAGATAAGTTTCATTCTCTTAAGGAAATTGAACTAGTTCGATTAGAAGCTCTGGAGTATATTACCATTAATGAGGGTGATTACAACTTTTCCACATCATCATCACCGTCAATATCAGTATTGCCGTCTCTACAAAAACTCACACTACAAGAGTTGCCCAACTTGAGAGGGTGGTGGAGGTCAGACATGGTAGAGAATCAAGTGGATCAAGTTGTATTCCCCTCATTTCCTCGTCTTTCTTCATTGAGGATCGAGTTCTGCCCAAAGCTTACTTCCATGCCGTGTTATCCAAATGTTGGAGATTTGACACTTAGGAAAGCTAGTTGGAAGCATTTTGAACAAACAATGTTGGTGAGGGACCCACAAGCAGAAATTTCAGCGACAACAGCAGCAGAGCAAGCATCACCACCATCGGCTGCCTCTTCATCAATTACTTGTTCAAATACTGTTTCCTCCTATCCTCTCTCTAAATTGACGTCTTTATCTCTCAACTCTGTCATGGATGTAGAATATTTTCCGGATGAGAGGATGAAAGGCCTCGCTTCCCTCAAGAGCTAGATATCTGGGATTGCCCTGCTCTGAAGTATCTATCTCCGTGGATCCAATATCTCACCTCCCTTGAGGAATTGGAGATTTACAGCTGTAAGGAGCTTGAAGGGATTAAGTGGCTGGCAACTTCCACCCTTACACGCCTACGTGTCCTGAAACTCTGGTGGCTGCCAAAACTAAAGCATCTTTCATCTCCAGGCGTCCAACAACATCTCACCTCCCTTGAGGAATTGCAGATTATTGATTGTGAGGAGCTTCAAGTATCAAATGATGACTCGATTGAGTGGCAAGCCCTAACAACCCTACGCTTCCTGAAATTTGATAGCCTACCACAGCTAGTGAGTCTCCCTGGGGGCTTCAATTCCTTACCACTCTTAAACGACTCCACATTTGGAATTGCCCCAATTTTACGGGCCTTCCGGATTGGATTTGCAAGCTGTCTTCACTCGAAACCCTTGATATTAGGAGATGCCCCAAATTCAAATCAGTGCCTGCATCAATAAGCAGCCTCACCTCTTTACAAAATCTAGTAATCAACGGCAAGGACATGAATCCAAGGGAAATACACGAGGATTTAGATCTGAGCTGTTCAGCTTCAGGTATGTTAAGTCCATCACCAACCCACTTTTTTCATTTCATTTTACTATTTTCTTCCTTTTTTCCCATTTTACTGATTTCTTTTAGGTTGAATTTGAAATGTAATAAAATTTTTAATTTGAAGTTTGTTAACTTTTTAAAAATTAATTATAATTTTTATTGATTTTTTCAAAAAAATTCAAACAAAAACCTGAAAATTTAGGTTAGGACCTGTGGTCCAAACGAAGCATTAATTTTGTGGCTACAGGGGATTTAAATATGAGCACAGCTTCAAGTATATATAAAGTCCATCACCATCCCACTCTTTTCAATTCTTTTTACTATTGTATTCCTTTTTTCATATTTTACAGATTTCTTTTAATGTTGTTGGTACAGGGCCTTGGAAAATCTTGAACAAGTTTAGAGGACTGCAACTGTGCAACAAATGAACTTCACTGTGGTAATTAACCTCTTTCTCTTGATCTGGTCCTTTCCGGATCAGGACTACTGAAGAAAAATCTTTTTTTTTTTTTTGGTCATATATATAGGCCACCAACAGTTAATAATTTTAATAACTTCGATGTTTTTGAAGATTTTGGGGTTTTTTTTTTTTTTTTTTTTAACATTAATATCCATAAATTTTAGAATTTAACAATGGAGATACACTACAAAACAACACTACTGCCACCTTTTTAGAATCTCAGCTCGTAGAATTGCCTGACATATATGAAGGGGAAATCCTTCTCTCATCAGCTTGACCATGATAAAATCACCACTAGAGTGATAATTTCCATTATTTTTTAGTTTCAACTGTTTTCGGGTTTTAAGTTGCTCAAATGACTAATAATTGTTTGGCATGTTCATCATAATTATTGTTTGATTTTGATGCATATCATCTTTTAATCTTAAGAAATGGCAGATAATAAAGTGTTTTTTTTTTTCTTCTTTTCTTATTCTTCTAATTTAATGGTCCATTGTCGCCCCAAGTTGATTTGCATACTTTTTTTTTTCCATTTCTAGAGAAGCTTTTTCTTGATTGATTCGAGTTGGAAGCCTGTCCCGCAGACACTAATGATGAGTTTTATTATTGTGATGACAATAGATTGTTGTGAGGCATCATCATTCTCAACTGCTTTCGCGGTTCCTGCTCCCCTTTCCTCTCCTTTGACAGCAACTATTTCATGGCTATTCGAGAGTCAATCGCGATTGCAAACCACTTTCGGTGTTAGAAATATGGGAGATTCCTTGTTTGACATCCCTCCCGGAAGCAATATGTAATCTCACCTCATTACCGAGAATGATGATCAAGTCTTGTCCCATCTTATTGCAAAGATACCGAAGAGAGAGGCAACCATGGGACGAAGGTTCTCGCATCCCTGCAAAATTGGATTTCTGTCTGGTGGCATGGTACATGTGGGCTTTCACAATTGTTTCCTTTGTTCATTATCTCTAATATCATCATGTTTGGTAGGAGCTTGTCGTTTTGCACGATCTGGAATGGATAAAAATAAACATGGATGAAGCTGATGTGTGTAAAATCTGGAGCTTCGAGATGTAGTGCAGTTTTCTTGAATTATCACGGCTTTGTCATCACTATTGCAGCTGCCAAAAGGTTGGACCTATTGTATTGAAATTTGGATTGAATAATTTGTCTCTTCACGTGCTTGCTTCGACTAATTTTGATGTTGATGGGTGTATTGATTGCCGTTGCTATTGCAGCCGATGGAGCTTAGTTGGAGCTTCATTAGGATTGAAAGCGATTCAACGAATGTTCCATTCCTACTCACCTAGTTTCCACTAGAAATGACACTTCCCATTCGACTTGTATGTGTTAAGCATGCTGTCTGCTTCCATCCCAAGCTAGAATTGAACTCTTCGTAAGATTCATAGTCGCATATCAAAGTAATTAGCTTTACTTTCACAGATTTGTCTCTAACATGCCCTGCCGATTTTCTTACATTTATAGAGTGGGAAATCAAGTAGGCATGCATGTTAGGATTCATCTTCCCTATGTGAGAATTTTCATTTTCATTCATAGAATATGACTTTTATGCCTTCGTACGACTTCCATTTCTAGTATTAGAAATCTTTTGTTGCATAGTTTGCCCTATGGTTGTACGGACAATTATGTTTTTATTTTTCATAATGTTTTTTGGGGGTGGCTGGCAAATGAATGTTGGCTTTTTTTTAGGTGCTGACAAAGTCGGGATGTACTGAAGCCATTGTGATGCTAGCCCACATCTAGCGTACCATTGTTCAATTCTAGTTTGATTATGATGCATACCATTGTTTAATCTTAACAAATGGTGAAGGGACACGGCAAATAATAAAAAGATTTTTTTTTTAATTTGCTTGTTCTAGTGATTTGATGGTCCATTGTTGTCCCCAAGTTGACTCGCATGCTTTTTTCTACAGAGGCTTTTCTTGATTGATACAAGTTGGAATCCCTTCCAGTGCTGAATTCTATTATTGTGATGACAATAGATTGTTGCGCGGCATCATCGTTATCAACTTCTTTCACGGTTCCCACTCCCTTTTCCTCTCCACAGACAGCAACTATTTTGTGGCTATTCCAGCGTCGTTCTTTACTTCAAACCACTTTCAGTGTTAGAAATATGGGAGATGCCTTGTTTAACATCCCTGCCCGAAGCAAAATGTAATCTCACCTCCTTTCAGAGAACGATGATCAAGGCTTGTCCCATCTTATTGCAAAGATAGCAAAGAGTGAGGCAACCATAGGGTAATATTCCTGCATCCCTGCATATTTGGCTTTCTATCTGGTTGTTTAGTACGTATGGGCTTTCACAGTTCTTTCCTTAATATCATCACGTTTGGTAGGAGCTTGTCTTTTTGCGCAATCAGGAGTGGATGATAGTAAACATGGATGAAGCTGTTGTATGTCAAATCTGGAGCTTCGAGATGTAGTATGGTTTTCTTGAATTGACAAGGCCTTGTCATCACTATTGCACCTACCAAAGGTTGGACCTGTTGTATTGAAACTTGGATTGAATAGTTTGTCCCTTCACATGCTTGCTTCGAGTAAGTTTGTAATGATTGTTGTCAATATTGCAGCTGATGGAGCTTAATTGGAGTTTCATGAGGATTGAAAGCAAATCAACAACGTTTTCCACTAGAAACAACACTTCCTATTCAACTTGTATGTTTTAAGCATGCAGCATGCTTCCATCTCAGGCTAGCATTGAGTTCTTCGTAAGATCCATAGTTGCATATCGAATTAATTAGCTTTTCTTTCTCAGCTTTGTCTCTAATATGCACTGTGGATTTTCTTATATCTATTGAGGGGGGAATCAAGTTGTCATTCATGGGAGAACACATCTTCCGTATGTGGTAATTTTCATTTTCCTTTAATAAATAGAGATATTACATTTATGCCTTAAAACAACTTTCATTTCTAGTATTAGAAATCTTTTGTGCAGTGTTTTCCCAGCGGTTGTACGGACATCTCTTTTTTAATTTTTCATTAAGTTTTTGGGGGTGGCTCGCAAATGAATATTAGCTCTTTTTGGGTGCCGACAATGATGCTAGCCCACTTATGGCATACCATTGTTTAATTATAGCTTGATTATGTTAAGAAATGGTGAAGGGACATGCTAGATAATAAAAGGATTTTTTTTTTTTTAAGTTGCTTGTTTTGTGATTTGATGGTCCAATGTTGCCCCCAAGTTGACTTGCATGTTTTTTTTTTTTTTTTTCCTCTACAGAAGCTTTTCTTGATTGATACAAGTTGGAATCCCTTCTAACAGACACCAATGCTGAATTACATTATTGTGACGTAGATTGTTGTGAGGCATCATCGTTATCAACTTCTTTCGTGGTTCCCAATCCCTCTTCCTCTCCACGGACAGCAACTATTTTGTGGCTATTCCAGTGTCACTCGTGACTTCAAACCACTTTCAGTGTTAGAAATATGGGAGATTTCTTGTTTAACATCCCTGCCTGAAGCAAGATGAAATCTCGCCTCCTTTCAGAGAATGATGATCAAGGCTTGTCCCATCTTATTGCAAAGGTACCGAAGAGAGAGGCAACCATAGGCTACAATTCTCACGTCTCTGCAAAATTTGATTTCTAGTCGGTGATGCAGTACATGTGACCTTTCATGGTTCTTTCCTTTGTTTGAGGTTAATAAGTTTTATCAAGTACTTTCAACTTGTTTTATGTGGTTCATTCATCCTTTACCTCTCCTCTTACTGCGACTATTCCGTTGTTGTTCCAGAGTTCATGGCGAGCAAATAACTGCCTCAAGTAATATGTAATCTCATCTTAGCCCTTGTCGGACCATTATTTCAGAGCAAAAGAGAAAAAAAGAAAAAAAAAGTTGGACCATTGCAATTTTTTCTTACATGAAATTCTCATTATGCACGTAGGGATCTATTTGGTTATTGCAGCATGCATAAATCGTGCTTTTTCATTCCTTTTTCACTCTGTTTTAGTTTATTCTCACACCAGGTTGAACCAGAGGTCTTTTTTTCTTTAACCTCACTTACTTTTGGCAAGAAAGAAAAAGGTGAAATTGTGCAGTAAGTATGGTTTTTTTTGCTTTCCTTTTCTTTTGATCTTCATCCTGAAAATAAAATATATATATATATACTTTGGTATGTGTTTTTTAGGCTCATTGATTGATTTAGAAATCAAAGCGACTAGAGGTGAATATGCATCTCCTTCAATTCTTGCAACAAAATTCTCTTTTTCCATGTGACTTATTTGCATCTTAAATCATTAAAGATCTACGGGCCAGTTTGGTAAAATAACATGTTTTTTGTTTTCTTGTTTTTCTAGACAAAAAAAGTGATTTGAAGATGAATAATGGTGTTCATGCTTTTGTTGTTCTGGATTCTGAAGAAACGTTCAGCCTGCGCACAGTCAATCTCTTCAGAAGGCAAGTTTCATTTCATGTACTTGAGCTATTTGGCATGCTATATTCACCCTTATTCCAATATGCTTTTATTTCTTATGATAAGCTAATCCTTTCGGAATCCGAGACAGGAATAATTCTTGGTAGGACCATCTCATTTTGCATGATCTGGAGTGGATGAAAATAAAAACAGATGAAGCTGAAGTGTGTAAGATCTGGAGATTCGGGATGTAGTGTAGCTTTCTTGAATTGTCAAGTCTCTGTCATCACAATTGGTTAGACCTGCTGTATTGCAAATTTGGATTGAATAGTTTGTTCCTTCATGTGCTTGGCTTGGCTTGACTAGTTTTGATCTTTTTTGGTGTCTTGATTGGTATCAGTGTCGAGCTAATGAAGGTTGGAGCTGCATTAGGATTGAAAGCGATTCAAAATATGTTCCATACCTACAAGGAAGGGAAGCGGGGTGGGTGCAGATAAACTTGCTTTACATGCCGTCCTTAGATGCTCAGTGGTTCAATGCACCAGATCTTTGTTCTTCACTAGTTCATAGAGATTTGGCGAGTTTTTCATATACAGATTTTGTACTTAGCCGACTCTAGTAGTAAATATGCACTCTTTTTCCCCTCTAGTCTTTTTCCCACTGGGTTTTGGCTAGAGGGTTTTTAATGAGGCATATTTGAAGGCTACTTTGAAGGAAAGAGTCCCGGCTCAATCCTCTAAAATTGCTTTCCGGCTAATACTTGGACATTTTATTAGTCTTTTAGCTTTCCTTATTTCTCTTCTGGTGTGATGTTTTTGTTTTCTCCCTTTTATGAACTCTTTAACTGTATTAATTTCTTTTTATATCAATAATACTAAGTGGGATGGGTAAATGATGAGGGTGCTAAAGGGGTGCCGACCTAGTCGGGATGTCTTGGTGCACCTACTGATTCCTATCACCACTATTTTTTTTTTTTTCAAAATTGTACCATTTCCTACAGATCGTCACTTGTCTAGCAATGGAAACACCACTTCGCCATTTGACTTACATATATATTAAGCGGCTTTCATCCCAAGCTAGAATTGAACTCGTCATAAGATTCATAGTTGCAAAAGCGTGTATCATGTTATACTCCATGCCTTCCAAAGGCATGTAAAAGATGGCCTAAACAGAAAAGACCTGATGACTTGAGAGCACTAGAGATAGGCATTCAGATTCGTTACTTGGGAATGATGACGATGATTACTTTATATTTTGGGAGTTTGCTTTGTTATAAATTTGACATGTAAATGATCTCAGCTTCTCTTTAGCCGATTTAGATTGAGTAGGAAAGAAAAATCCCTAGGCTTTGCATCTTATTATCACGTTGCATACCGAAGTACTTAGCTAAGCTTTCTTAGCTTTGTCTCTGACATGCGTTGTGGATTTTCTTATCTATGGAGAGGAGAATCAAGTTGGCATGCATAGGATTCATCTTCCCTCCTTCATGTGTCCATTTACATATTCCTTTAATTGCTAGAGATAATGACATTTATGCCTTTATACAGTTTACATTTCTTGTACCAAAATTTCTTTTGTTGCATGGTTTCCCCTGTAGTTCTACGGACATCTCTTTCTATAAGTTTCTCAATAAAGTTTTGTGGGCTGGCTGGCAAATGAATGTTGACTATTTTAGGTGCCGACGTAATCGGAATGTACTAAACCTATAATGATGCCACCCACTTCCTTCCATCTACCTGTAGGAGAAAAAACAAATCTTCAGGATTCATACATTTCCTTTGCCTTTCATATATCCAAAGAAAAACTTTGGAAAAACTTTGGAGGACGTCCATTTACCATTCAGTATTTCCATGCACGCAAAAACACATTCAATATATTTCTTAAATGTTGGAGAAGAAGCTCAAGTGGTGGGGAGTGGCTGGGTGTGCGAGTGTGCAATTCAGAGTTTAAATTCAAGACTTTTTCATTTCTTGATAGTAGTAATATTTAAACAAAACAAAAACAAAAATAAGACATCGGAGAAGAAGAAAAATGTCTTGTAAATGAATGTTAATTTTGAGTTGGAATGACTAATGATTTAGTGTTTAGAGAAAATAAGTTGAGAGTCATGTTTTAAGTATTTTTTTATAATAAAACTATCAACTTTAATGTTATAGTGAACATAAATATAAGAAGATATCAAATTTATGACACTCTTGCATATAACCATTTGGTTTACTACTCAGATAACTTTTAACCTTTTATGTCTTACGTGGTGGATTGCCATTGTTAATCACCAGCATCATAGCACGTTCAAGGAAATTGCAATTGACAATTCTTATAAATAGATTTCATACTATTCACATTATGGCAATTAACTTCCTATGATTTTGCAAATAAAATTCCAGTTAATAATGGTATTTTCACATATCCTAATATCTGCACCCTTTAATACGAAAGAGTAACTTGGTAAACAAACCAAGCCTTTTTTTCATAATTAAACCAAGTTTTCTAATTACATGAACCTCATTTTGATTACTAATCTTGTCAAAAGAAATTCGTCCCACTTACTATCAACAATAGTGAATTAGCCATCTTGTATTACATTAGATAAATAAATGATGTTTTCAATATTGGCTAAAAAGAGATGGAAAATATGAAGCAAGGACTTTTGGTTGACTTGGACCAAAAAAAGGACTTTTGGTTGACTTTGGGAATCGATAACAACGCGGATAGGTAGGAAGAACAGATCAAAAAGGGTCCCACACAATTAAATGCCCCCCAATGGATATAATTTGTAAGGTTTTCATCACTTTATTAGATAAAACTAGTTTAAATAAAGTGGAGCGATATATATCCATTGGGGGCATATATCTAAGAAAAATTATTTTTGTATAGACAAAAAAAATAAAAGAAGAAAATAACTAAATTGAGGTAAATTTAAGACTTTTATTATTTACAGGGCATATTAGCACAATAACAAAGGTGTAAATGGCAAATGGAGGGGAAAAAATTAAGAAAATAAAATAAAAAAGCTTAAATGTCACATCAAGCATTAAGCAAAATTGTTTGGGAAATAAAATAGAAAGAGAAAAAAAAAAAAGCAACTAAATCAATAAGAATGCCAACTAAATCTTTAAAAAGAGTGACACATGTCAATCATTAAAGATTACGGCTCCGTTTGGTGAAACGGTTTAAATTGAAATTTTTAAGTTTGAGTTGGTTGACTTTTTAAAAATTAGTTATAATTTTTGTTGACTTTTCAGAAAAAGACAAAAATTGAGATGAAAAATTTGAGTTTAGACTCGTTCACCAAACGAAGCCTACATAAAAAGTATGATAGTTGGATTGACTCTTTTTATAATATAAAGATGTAAAGATAAAGATTTAAGATCCGTATGGAATAATGGTTGGGGTTAGAATTTAATAATTAGTTTAAAAACGTGTATTCGGTGAAAGTGTGAATTGTAATTAAATTGAGATAAAAAAAGAAAGAAAGGGGAAAAAAAAACTACACTTAGTTTTAACGTTGTTTTATAATATTGCCGTTTCGTGGTAGGTTGTTGTTGAAATATTATTATGTATCGTTTTATTCTTCCTGTCGTTTTAAAATTTAAAGCTTTTCTTTTATGTCGTTTTCATCCTTAAACTGTATTGTCGTATCCTAGTTTATAGTCATCTTTTTTTGTCTGGTTGCTGCCACATTCGGTTAGTGACGTCGTTTCTTAAGTCGAATTTTCTTTTCCTTATTGCTATCCATGAAATATTAGTGTCGTTTGCTTGAAAATCCATTGCAAACGTCCCATTAACACTTTAATTGCTGATCCCTTTACAATTTTACCTCCGGCATTCTCCCAGTATGCTCTATTTTTTGGTCTAACACAAGATATATTGCTCATGAAATAGTAAGAATTAGGAATGGAAGGGTCTAAATTATAAATATAAAAAAAAGTGGGAGAAAATTACTTAAATAACCACATTTTTTTATCTATTGTCTAATATGACACAAATTCTCCAATCTTCATTAATATGACACAAATTTTAAATTAAATTAATTTTAATTTTCTGTCAATATGATATAATGTGAATTTTTTGTGTCACTTTCATATTTGTGTTATTATGCTTTTCCTTTATAGAAGTGGGTCAAGAAGAGACCCAACTTGCAATAAGAGAGAGGGAGACTAGCCCATTTTAGTTGGGGAACATATTGTTGGGAGGAAGAGAGATAGAAGGGAAATCCTAAACCACTTCGATGTTAAGTGTGTGTATATATATATATATATTTTAATTAAACATATGTCTCACTGAAATATATGTCTATCTCCACCCTTGTTGATATATATAGTAAATCACAAGATTAACTCAAGAATTCGGATCTTGATTAGATAATCAAGATAAATTTCAAGATTCGAAATTTCCATTGATCGAGATTCCGTAAGTTAATCCAAACCACTTGCATCTGAAATTATCCAAAGCAATTGCAATTTTAAACCTGCAAAAGCAGTACATTATCTTACAATAAAGTTTGAATAATATCAAAACACAAATTGTGATTTCTCCAGACGTCAATTTACTAGTTTTTTTTTTTTTTTTTAATAAGAAACTTAATATCCATTCATTAATCAACTTGTTTTGAATAAACTTAGTATCCATTCGTTTATCAAGTTCTAACAGCGTGTTTAGTGTATTTTAATATACATATGTATATAAATAGAATTTTTTTTTTAACAAAGAAACTTGTGAAGTTGTTTGATATGATTAAGTAAATTTTCCTGTGATTTTCTTCTAAATGACGTTTTTGTTTTTATTTTATTTTATTTTATCTTGTTCTGAATACATCCTAATAATCACGAAGAGTGGGGGCCTTTATTTGTTATTTCTGTCAAATTCAGGAGACAGGCTAATTTGTGGTTTAGTTAACATTAGCAACTATTTTGAAATTATTTTTTGAAAAATAGGATTCGAAAAGGTTCAATAATTGAAACAAAACAGAAAGAAAAAACAAATTTTTATCTCCTTGAAAGAAAACATCGCACCGTCTTGATTGTGATATAACCAGACACAGTGGAAATAATTGGTATACGCACGGTGGCTTTACAGTTTAATCACATATTTTTCAAGTGATTTTTTTCTCAACAAAAAAAAAAAAAAAATCACATCTTTCAAGTGCGCCTAGTAAGCGCCAAAACACCTCTATGGTCTCACTATCCACGCAATCCACGTGGGCATCATATAAGCACTTCTCATATGTCTTCGACTTATCCTTTCTTTCAAAGGTGGAAAAACTTATAAACTAATCATCACTTTCATTCTTTTCCGTGCGGGACTTTTAGATTTAATTTTCAACACCCAACAAAATTAAGTTTATATAGATGAACAAAAGCCTCACATCTTTTATCACTCCGTCTGTCATACCAGTAAAAGTAACAAAGAAAATAATAAAAACGCGGATAAGTAAGAAGAATGGACAAGATTTAGAAAGGGCCTCCACAAATAATCCTTCCCAACCTCTTGTGTATAGATAAAATTATATAGAAGATTAGGTGTCTCGTGTGATTTTAAGTAAATCTCATTTGATACTATTAAAAAACACTAAGATCGGCAAAGTTAAATATTCAAATAGAAAACACACCATGTTCAAATACAGCACCCATAAAAAATTATTATTAAAAAAAAAAAACTCTGTTCAAATAGGAATGCCCGATATAACTAAATTTGCATTAGAATAGAGGAACCTTCTTCATGATTCCTAATATCTGAAAAATCTGTACTGGTTAAGGTACTACAAAAGAGATATTGATCAAATGGAAATCTAAAAAAGTTATGATTTTTTAAACCAAATAAGATTAAGAGAGTGTCTGGGGAACATCTCCAAATACAACTCCAAACTTTTTTTTTTTTTTTTTCAATTCAAAACTACTTTCAAATTAAAATTCATAATTTTATTATTTCAAGTTTAAATAAGATGACCTTTTTTATAAATAAATTAGGTGAATTTTGGAAGGAATAAAACATAATTCATATTGAATTTTTTTTTTTTCAAATATATTTTAAATTATTACTTTCACTCCAAATAATTAATTTTTACTAAATACATATTTATAAAACTCAACTCCTCTTCAACCTTCAAAACAAGATCTTCAAGCATTTCCAAACGAGCACTAGGAATCAATTATATATTCTTCGGAAGAAATATAGATATCTTTCATCCACGTTTTTTTCTTTTTTTGGTGCTGTTACATTCAAGTCGAGTGAGACCTTACTGACAAATTGAGAAGACAGACTATGATGAAGACAGAAAATATCTTCCCCAATTTGTGGTTCACCTTTAGTTAGTATTATTTACAAATTTAAAAATTAAATTAAATTATAAAAAAAAAGTTCTATATATAGTCGAAACAAAATAGATTTGCATCGCACTTCCAAAAAATATCATAACGTCAGCAAATCTTTTAGAAACACCAACTTGATCATTGAAGGCGGCCCAAGCACAGTGGTAACAATTGAGGTCTGCTCTGTGGCTCCTGCAAAACTAGATCCAAGTTCCATGCCAAAGTCCCTTCCTCTTATTTTCTTTGACATACGGTTTTTACATTTAGGGTTTCTTGAACACTTTTTATATCTTCTATAAAATGTTAGCCCCAGAGCTTCCTTCTTCCACTTAATATCCAGACGTCAATTTATTAAATTTTTTTTTTTGTATAATAAGAAACTTAATATCCGTTCATTAATCAAGTTCTAACAGCTTGTTTAGTTTATTTTAATATACATATGTATATAAAATAGAAGTGATATATACTACTTACTCGTCATGTTTCATGCCTAGAAAGTGTAAAAGCTGAAAAACTATTTGAATTATCTGAGGGTATTTGGTATAGTAGTTTAAGTTGAGAAATTTAAGTTTCAATAGTAAACTTTTTTGAATTTTCAGAAAAGATAAAAAACTTTTTAAGAAAAAGACAAAAAAAGATTTGAGTTGAATGGGTTGAGTTGTTCCACCAAACACCCTCTTATTATAAAAGAAAGCAAAAAATAATAATTTTATATTTAATACTCTAATGATATAATGTTATTTCAAATGTCATTTCTACTATTTATCATCTTTTTTATGTTTTGAAACTCGTAAAAGTGAACTTTTTGAGCATTTAAATAATTTTAAATATAGTTACTATAATGATTATATTGGAAAGTTGGAAAGTAAAAAGACGCCAACTAATAAGAAAAAAGTTAAATTTTAGTATTAGCTATATCTTATGATAAATTTATCATAAAGTTTAGCATATGATAAATTTAATATTAAATAAAGCATTCTATTGAAAAGCATCATGTTAAATTAGTATGCCAATGGTATTGATTTACTACCGGGGCACTAATTTATTATGGTATTGAAGACACTCTTTGAAGCAGAAACCGAAAGTATAATTCACTGATTTTTCCTCCGCCATTTAAGTGCTGCTTTTCTGGAAGGAGAGAGCGAGATGGACCAGACCATCATCTAGTCTTGGGTTTGGCCCGTCAAGATTTGGGCCATTGCCTTGCCTAGACAGTAGGGAGGGTAACTACAGAAAATTGGACATTTCACAAGAATGCCACGTATCCATGGCTTGGGTTAACAACGTCCATAAAAATAAAATAAAATAAAAATAAAAAATAAAATAAAGAAAAAGAGAGAAGTGCAAATAGCCATGTTTTTGCTCATCTTTTTTAATTTTTTACTTGGATTTTTGATATTTCATACTTAATTAATCAAAAGTTAAAAATTTAAAAAAAAAAACCTGAAATTATTATAATTGGGGCAATAACTTAAAAGTGTGTTTTTTAAAAGGCAAACTCTATAAATCATAAAAAATAGGAAGAGTTTGAGATAATCATGTGGAATATAATTTGAGTAGTTTGATGTTAGTTGTTTTCTCTTCTCATTGAAAGAAAAAAGAGAACCAAAAAAAGAAAAATCTTAGTGTTTACTTTAAAATAAAAGGCTGTTTTCAATTTCATTTATTTTGAAATTAGTTGAAATCTTATGTATAATAAAGATCACATCACTATAACGAGAGTATAAAAATTGCAATATTATAATAATAAAATAGTGTTAGAAATTTGAAAGGTCGGTGCAATATGTAACTATGGTCAATTTCATGCAGGTTGCAAACTTCATCATTGTATTCACCATCACAGTCATCGGAATCGAACAACAAAAACTCTACGATAACCGTCGAGCAAAAGTACAAAAATTGTAAATTTGTCATAATAGAATAAGATTGAAATTTCATGTTGTTGACAATGTTTGTGTACAATATACAAATGATGGATAAAAAAAAAAAAACTACAATGGTGCAAAATGGATTCGGAATAAACTTATTTTTAAAAAACGGATAGAATCTTATGCTTTGTTTGATAATAAGGTTTAACTCCAACAAAACTATAGGGGTGTTTGGTGAATGAGTTTAGTTTAAGATTTTTAAGTTTCAATAGTAATTTTTCAGAAAAGACAAAATTTTTTTTCAGAAAAGACAAAAAACTTTTTCAGAAAAAGATAAAAACAATGATGAAAAAAGTACAATTTAGTTTAAAATGGAGGAGAAACCAAACAGACCCTATACTTTTTTATCTCAATTTTTGTCTTTTTCTAAAAAGTCAATAAAGTTTATAACTATTTTTTAAAAAGTTAACTTAACTCAATCTAAAAAATTTCATCTCAACTCATTCATCAAACGGACCCTAGTAATAATTTGAAAAACAGACAATTTTTCGATTGAGGTTGTTTAAATGGAGATTTTATGTAATTAGATATCTAGAATGTTTAAATTAAGCTACACTTTTAACAAACCTCTTGTGAAATGAGTTGATCTGGACAACTTAATTAACATAAATTTTGCAGCGACTACCATAATCTCACACATTGGGTCTTATTTTGTTTTAACGGTTCACCTCCAGAAAATACACCATAATTCCATCATGCACTACTTAAAAGTACCTCTTGTTCAAAGAAAACAAGTGCACGGTTAATGCCTTGTTTGTTTGGTGCTTAAACAACAATTCAAACTTTTTCAATCAGTGCTTTTCCTCGAATTTGAACAATAATAATAATAATAATAATAATAATAATAATAAACTTTCTGTTCAAACCTTTGAGCCAAACTTTACCTAAATGTATGAGGCCTCATCAAGGGAAAGCAAAAACCAAAATAAAAAAGAGGAATCAAGATATACTGTTTCAGATTTCATGTCTTATTGATTGTTTCCCAATTATATTATGTCATATCATTTTAATTTAAAAATTTAGCTACAGAAAAAAATTAAATACTAAAAATTATATGATAAATTGATAAATTATCAAAATATTATTGAATGAACAACGATTAAGAAAGAAAAATGGGATGGTAGATTTTGAGTTAAACAATAATGGACCCTGTTGTTTTTCATTTCTTTATTTATTTTTATTTTTGTTTTTGAATGAGTGGACCACTTTAATCTTCTTTTGATAGGAAGAACATAAATGGGCCTCACTCACACGTCATGTAAAGTTTTCTTGCTGCTGTCCGGATTACTTTGGTGGATCGTCGTGAAACCAATCACATTGAAATATTAATGACAAAAAAAAGAAAAAACAAAGAAAAAGAAAAGTAAAAGTAGCCTCAATTACTAAAGATGGGAATATATCTTTTGTGATTTGCATTTCACTTTGTAGTATTCTCTTCTTCTTCTTTTCATAAAGAAAAGTTAAAAGAATCCACTAACAGCAGAGGACATGATTAGAATAAAAGAGAAAGGGATAATATATACACCGTTTTCTTCACCACACTATTACATCACTTTACCTACTATAATTTGCTAGAAAAACCTTTCGAAACTCTCTCTGCTTTCTCTGAAACTGTTTGAAGACAAACATGGCAGATGCAATACTCAGTCCTGTTGTAGAACTGATCATTGAGACGTTGGGTTCTGCAGCTGTGCAAGAGATTAAATCTCTTTGGGGTGTCAGAGATGATCTCGAGGGGCTTGAAAGCACCCTCTCAACCATCAGAGCTGTCCTTGTCGATGCGGAGAAGCGGCAGATCCGTGACGAGCAGGTCAGAGATTGGCTACAGAAGCTGGAGGACGCGCTGAATGCTGCTGATGATCTGGTGGATGAAGTCAACACTGAAGGTTTGAGACGGCAGTTGATGCCTGGAAAGAAAATAAGGAAGAAGGTACGCACTTTCTTTTCGCCCAACAACCAACTTGTTTTCCGGCGCAAGATGGCTCGGGAAATTAAGACTATTAGGGAGAGACTCGATGCTATCTCAGCAGATAAGTATCGCTTCCATTTCATCATGACGCTTGAGAACCCTCAGGCAACAAGAGTGAGAAACGACACTCACTCATATGTAGACAAGGAAAAAGTTGTTGGGAGGGAGAAAGATAGAAGGGCAATTGTAGAACTCTTGTTGGACCACGAAAACAGGGCTCAGCAAGAGAGAGTGTCTGTCATCCCCATAGTTGGGATGGGAGGACTTGGAAAAACTACACTTGCTCAACTCGTTTTTAATGACGAGAGGGTCCAACAACATTTTGACTTGAAACTTTGGATGTGTGTGTCGGATGATTTTAGTTTAAAAGTGCTCTGTGAGAAAATTATTAAAATCATAACATCTGAAAGAGTAGAAAACCTTGAGGTGGAGCAACTGCAGACAAAACTTCGGGGACAAATTAACGGTAGGCGTTTTCTTCTCGTGCTTGATGACGTCTGGAATGAAGATCCTGGAAAATGGCAAGACTTCGAGGGGTTGTTAAGAGCAAACTGTGCAGAAGGGAGTAAGATCATTGTAACGGCTCGTAATGACAAAGTTGCAGATATTATGGGCACCGAAAAGCCATATAATTTGGAAATTTTAGATTCTGAAGATTCTTGGGAGCTTTTTGAGAGAATGGCTTTTCACCAGAGGAAAAAACTAACCCAACCAGACACTGTTGATGCCGCAAAGAAGATTGTGGGCAAATGCAAAGGACTTCCCCTCACCATCAGTATGATAGGAAGCATGTTACTGTGCTCTAGAAATCCAGAAATAGATTGGCCATCCTTCCTTGAAAATGATCTTTTAAACATAACTCAAAAAGAAAAAGGAATTTACCAACACTAAAGTTGAGTTATGATTATCTCCCGACCCATTTGAAACCTTGCTTTGCCTATTGTAGCTTGTTTCCTAAGGATCATGAATTTGATGTCCAAACACTTGTAACTATGTGGATAGCTCAAGGCTTCATTAAGTCACCAAATCAAAACCAAAATTTGGAGGATGTAGGTTATGATCTGTATTTTATGGATTTAGTTTCGAGATCGTTCTTTCAAGAAGCTAAAATAGATGAACGGAAAATGGTAACAACCTGCAAAATGCATGACCTAGTTCATGATCTTGCGACAGAAGTAGCAGGAGACAAGTATGCTACGTTAGGCTCTTACGAGGATAATATTTCTAGGAAAGCTGTTCATGTTTCCTTCAACGCTGATACCTTAGGAGTACCACCAAGTTCATGGCTTCAAGCAAAAAGGCTTCGTTCATTTCTTAGCCAATCAGAATTTAATCGCGAGTTTGAACAAGATCACGCAACATTATTTTTGGAGCATTTTAGATACTTACGCATGTTGACTCTGAATTTTTCATACATGCAGAAAGTGCCAGATACTATTGGTAAGTTGAAGCACTTGAGGTATCTTGATCTTTCTAGAACATGTATAGCAAGGCTACCCGTTTCTATTACGAAGCTAGTCAATTTGCAGAAGTTGAAGCTTAACTATTGTCATGCCCTTCGCGAACTACCAAAAGAAATTCATAAACTTGTCAATCTCAAGCATCTTGAGCTTAAGGAGTGTCACAGTATAACTCATATGCCAAGAGGATTGAGAAAGTTGACTAAGCTTCAAACATTATCACTAGTTGTATTGAGCGAGAATATCCCTAGTAGTATGACATACAACCATAGTAAGCTCGATGAACTAATGGGACTCAACAACTTGAGAGGAGAGCTGACGATTAAGGGGATAAGAAGTGGGATGGAAACTACAGTTACAAAGTTGAGAGAAAACAAGCATCTTCGGTCTCTAGATTTGTACTTCAAAAGTAGAGATGACGATGCATCAAGTAGTGAGCAGGAGTGGGACACAACACTGGAAGGCCTCCAGCCGCACACAAATCTAAAAGAACTAACTTTATCGGACTATGGTGGCACCACTTTGTCCCCTTTGCTTTCCCTACTTACAAATCTGGTTACACTCCATGTACATGATTGCTCGAAGTGCCTACAATTACCGTCACTAGATAAGTTTCATTCTCTTAAGGAAATTGAACTAGTTCGATTAACAGCTCTGGAGCATATTATCATTAATGAGGGTGATTACAACTTTTCCACATCATCATCACCGTCAATATCAGTATTGCCGTCTCTACAAAAACTCACACTACAAGAGTTGCCCAACTTGAGAGGGTGGTGGAGGTCAGACATGGTAGAGAATCAAGTGGATCAAGTTGTATTCCCCTCATTTCCTCGTCTTTCTTCATTGTGGATCGAGCTCTGCCCGAAGCTTACTTCCATGCCGTGTTATCCAAATGTTGGAGATTTGAGACTTTGGGAAGCTAGTTGGAAGCATTTTGAA
This sequence comes from Ficus microcarpa, assembly GCA_025413485.1. NCBI lineage: Eukaryota > Viridiplantae > Streptophyta > Magnoliopsida > Rosales > Moraceae > Ficus > Ficus microcarpa. Next base: position 40,805 of record JAINRI010000626.1, read on the forward strand.
CAAACAATGTTGGTGAGGGACCCACAAGCAGAAATTTCAGCGACAACAGCAGC
>JAINRI010000628.1:0-20746 GCA_025413485.1 Ficus microcarpa
TTAAGAGAAAATTCTAAATTAAAATAAAAGAGAAGAAAAACTTTTGATTTCGTATTTGTCGGCTAGTTCATTTCGGACGGGCTTCAAGACTTGTTGGCATAACTAGTTATTCGGATCGAAAAGACCGTTGCAACTTTATGACGGTTGGAAGAATGTCAAAAAATAGAAAAATACACTATTTTTTTTCCTTTTAACATCGAAAATTAAACATCATATAACATATTATTGTGAACAAAATTGACTATTAAAATAAAGAGAAAATTCTAAATTAACATAGAAGAAAAGAAAAATCTTTTATTTTGTATTTGCCGATCTGTATAGATTGGAAAGCGAGAAGGCTTTTTGACATTACTAGTTTTACGGACCGAGAAGACCATTCCAAATGTATGACGGTTGGAAGAATGTCCAAAAACAGAATGATACAACATTTTTTTTTATTTTAACATCAAAAATTAAACATCATATAACACATTAATGTGCACAAAACTGATTATTGAAATAAAGGGAAAATTCTAAATAAAAAAAAAAAGAGAAGAAAAAATTTTGATTTTCTATTTCTCGGCCAGTTTATTTTGGAAGGTGTCAAGACTAGTTGGCATAACTAGTTTTTCTGACTGAGAAGACCGGTCTAGCTGTATGACGGTTGGAAGAATGTCCAAAAATAGAAAAATACATCATTTTTTTATTTTAACAACGATAATTAAGCATCATATAACATATTAATATGAACAAAATTGACTATTAAAATAAATAGAAAATTTTAAATTAAAATAGAAAATAAGAAAAAACTTTGATTTTGTATTTGTCGATCTGCATAGATTGGACAGCGAGCAAGGCTTTTTGGCATCACTAGTTTTTTTGAACGAGAAGACCGTTCCAACTGTATGACGGTTGGAAGAATGTCCAAAAACAGAAAAACACAACATTTTTTTCATTTCAACATCAAAAAGAAAAGCATTATATAACAAATTGATATGAACAGAACTGACTATTAAAATTAAGAGAAAATTCTAAATTAAAATAAAAGAGAAGAAAAACTTTTGATTTCGTATTTGTCGGCCAGTTCATTTTGGACGGTGTTCAAGACTTGTTGGCATCACTAGTTTTACAGACGGAGTAAACCGTTCAACTGTATGATGGTTGGAAGAATGTCCAAAAATAGAAAAATACAACATTTTTTTTATTCTAACATCGAAAATTAAAACATCATATAACATATTATATGTGAACAAAACTGACTATTAAAATAAAGAGAAAATTCTAAATTAAAATATAAGAGAAGAAAAAACTTTGATTTTGTATTTGTCGATCTCTATAGATTGGACGACATGCAAGGCTTTTTGGCATGACTAGTTATAATGATCGAGAAGACCGTTCAGCTGTATGATGGTCGGAAGAATGTCCAAAAATAGAAAGATAAAACATTTTTTTTTATTTTAACATCAAAAATTAAACATCATACAGCATATTAATGTGAACAAAACTGACTATTAAAATAAAGTGAAAATTCTAAATCAAAATATAATAGAAGAAAAAACATTGATTTTGTATTTGTCGATCTCTATAGATTGGACGACCTGCAAGGCTTTTTGGCATGACTAGTTTTACTGATCGAGAAGACCGTTTAGCTGTATGATGGTTGGAAGAATGTCCAAAAATAGAAAAATAAAACATTTTTTTAATTTTTAACATTGAAAATTAAACATCATACAGCATATTAATGTGAATGAAACTGACAATTAAAATAAGGAGAAAATTCAAAATTAAAATAAAAGAGAAGAAGAAATTTTAATTTTGCATTTGTCGACCAGTTCATTTTGGACGGTGTTAAGGACATGTTGGCTTTACTAGTTTTGCTGACCGAGTAGACCGTTCAACTGTATGATGGTTGGAAGAATGTTGAAAAACAGAAAACTACAACGTTTTTTTATTTTACCATCGAAAATTAAACATCATATAACATATTAATGAGAACAAAACAGACGATTAAAATAATGAGAAAATTCTAAATTAAAATAAAAGAGAACAAAAAACTTTGATTTTGTATTTGTCGGCTAGTTCACTTGGGCCGGTGTTCAAGACTTGTCGGCATTACTAGTTTAAACCGCATGACGGCTGGAAGAATGTCCAAAAATAGAAAAAAACAGAGAAGACCGTTCAACTGTATGATGGTGGGAAAAATGTCCAAAAAGAGAAAAATACAACATTTTTTTTTATTTTAACATCCAAAATTAAACATCAAATAACATAATAATGCAAGCAAAACTGACTATTGAAACAAAGAAAAAATTTTAAATTAAAATAAAAGTGAAGGAAAAACTTTGATTTCGTATTTGTCGGCTAGTTCATTTTGGACGGTGTTCTAGACTTGTTGGCATCACTTGTTTTATTGACCGAGAAGACCGTTCTAACAGTACGACGGTTGGAAGAATGTCCAAGAACAGAAAAATACAACATTTTTTTATTTTAACATCAAAAATTAAACATCATATAACATAATAATGCGAACAAAACTGACTATTAAAACAAAGAAAAAATTCTAAATTAAAATAAATGAGAAGAAAATATTTTGATTTTGTATTTGTCGGCCAGCTTATTTTGGAAGGTGGTCAAGACATGTTGGCATCACAAGTTGAATGGACAGAGAAGACCGTTCAACTATATGATGATTGGAAGAATGTCCAAGAACAGAAAAATACAACATTTTTTTTATTTTAACATCAAAAATTAAACATCAAATAACATAATAATGCGAACAAAACTGACTATTGAAACAAAGAAAAAATTCTAAATTAAAATAAAAGTGAAGGAAAAACTTTGATTTTGTATTTGTCGGACAGTTCATTTTAGACGGTATTCGAGACTTGTTGGCATAACTAGTTTTACTGACCGAGAAGACCGTTCCAACAGTACGACGGTTGGAAGAATGTCCAAGAACAGAAAAATGCAACATTTTTTTTATTTTAACATCAAAAATTAAACATCATATAACATAATAATGCGAACAAAACTGACTATTAAAACAAAGAAAAAATTCTAAATTAAAATAAATGAGACGAAAATATTTTGATTTTGTATTTCTCGGCCAGTTTGTATTGGAAGAGGCCCAAGACTTGTTGGCATCACAAGTTTTATGGACAGAAAAGACCGTTCAACTGTATGATGGTGGGAAGAATGTCCAAAAACAGAAAAATACAACATTTTTTTTTATTTTAACATCTAAAATTAAACATCAAATAACATAATAATGCGAACAAAACTGACTATTGAAACAAAGAAAAAATTCTAAATTAAAATAAAAGTGAAGGAAAAACTTTGATTTCGTATTTGGCGGCCAGTTCATTTTGGACAGTGTTCTAGACTTGTTGGCATCACTTGTTTTATTGACCGAGAAGACCGTTCCAACAGTATGACGGTTGGAAGAATGTCCAAGAACCGAAAAATGCAACATTTTTTTTTTATTTTAACATCAAAAATTAAACATTATATAACATAATAATGCGAACAAAACTGACTATTAAAACAAAGAAAAAATTCTAAATTAAAATAAACGAGAAGAAAATATTTTGATTTTGTATTTGCCGGCCAAATTATTTTGGAAGGTAATCAAGACTTGCTGGCATCACAAGTTTTATGGACAGAGAAGACCGTTTAACAGTATGATAGTTGGAAGAATGTCCAAGAACAGAAAAATACAACATTTTTTATTATTTTAACATCAAAAATTAAACATAATAAAACATAATAATGCGAACAAAACTGACTATTAAAACAAATAAAAAATTCTAAATTAAAATAAAAGTGAAGGAAAACTTTGATTTCATATTTGTCGGCCAGTTAAATTTGGACAGTGTTCTAGACTTGTTGCAATCATTAGTTTTACTGACCGAGAATACCGTTCCAATAGTACGACGGTTGGAGGAATGTCCAAAAACAGAAAAATACAACATTTTTTTTTTATTTCAATATCCAAAATTTAATATCATAAAACATAATAATGCAAACAAAACAGACAACTAAAACATAGAAAATTCTAAATTAAAATAAAAGTGAAGGAAAATCTTAGATTTCGTATTTGTCGGCCAGTTCATTTTAGACGGTGTTCAAGACTTGTTGGCATTACTAGTTTTACTGACCGAGAAGAGCGTTCTAACAGTACGACGGTTGGAAGAATGCCCAAAAACAGAAAAATACAACATTTTTTTTAATATTAACATGAAAAATTAAACATCATATAACATAATAATGCGAACAAAACTGACCATTAAAGCAAAGAAAAAATTCTAAATTAAAATAAATAAGAAAATATTTTGATTTTGTATTTGTCGGCCAGCTTATTTTGGCAAGTGCTCAAGACTTGTTGGCATCACAAGTTGAACGGACAGAGAAGACCGTTCAACTATATGATGATTGGAAGAATGTCCAAGAACAGAAAAATACAACATTTTTTTTAATTTTAACATCAAAAATTAAACATCATATAACATAATAATGCGAACTAAACTGACTATTGAAACAAAAAAAAAATCTAAATTAAAATAAAAGAGAAGAAAAAATTTTGATTTTGTATTTCTCGGCCAGTTTGTTTTGGAAGGGGCCCAAGACTTGTTGGCATCACAAGTTTTACGGACAGAGAAGACCGTTCAACTATATGATGGTGGGAAGAATGTCCAAAAATAGAAAAAGACAACATTTTTTTTTATCTTAACATCAAAAATTAAACATCAAATAACATAATAATGCGAACAAAACTGACTATTGAAACAAAGAAAAAATTCTAAATTAAAATAAAAGTGAAGGAAAAACTTTGATTTTGTATTTGTCGGACAGTTCATTTTAGACGGTGATCTAAACTTGTTGGCATAACAAGTGTTACTGACCGAGAAGACCGTTCCAACAGTACGACGGTTGGAGGAATGTCCAAGAACAGAAAAATGCAACATTTTTTTTATTTTAACGTAAAAAATTAAACATCATATAACATAATAATGCGAACAAAACTGACTATTAAAACAAAGAAAAAATTCTAAATTAAAATAAATGAGACGAAAATATTTTGATTTTGTATTTGTTGGCCAGCTTATTTTGGAAGGTGGTCAAGACATGTTGGCATCACAAGTTGAATGGACAAAGAAGACCGTTCAACTATATGATGATTGCAAGAATGTCCAAGAACAGAAAAATACAACATTTTTTTTATTTTCACATCAAAATTTAAACATCATATAACATAATAATGCGAACAAGACTGACTATTGAAACAAACAAAAAAATTCTAAATTAAAATAAAAGAGAAGAAAAAATTTTGATTTTGTATTTCTCGGCCAGCTTGTTTTGGAAGGGGCCCAAGACTTGTTGGCATCACAAGTTTTATGGACAGAGAAGACCGTTCAACTGTATGATTGTGGGAAGAATGTCCAAAAACAGAAAAATACAAAATTTTTTTATTTTAACATCTAGAATTAAACATCAAGTAACATAATAATGTGAACAAAACTGACTATTGAAACAAAGAAAAAATTCTAAATTAAAATAAAAGTGAAGGAAAAACTTTGATTTCGTATTTGTCAGCCAGTTCATTTTGAACGGTGTTCTAGACTTGTTGGCATCACTAGTTTTACTAACCGAGAAGACCGTTCCAACAGTACAACGGTTGGAAGAATGTCCAAGAACAGAAAAATGCAACATTTTTTTTATTTTCACATTAAAATTTAAACATCATATAACATAATAATACGAACAAAACTGACTATTAAAACAAAGAAAAAATTATAAATTAAAATAAACAAGAAGAAAATATTTTGATTTTGTATTTGTCGGCCAGCTTATTTTGGAAGGTAATCAAGACTTGTTGGCATCACAAGTTGAATGGACAAAGAAGACCGTTCAACTATATGATGATTGGAAGAATGTCCAAGAGCAGAAAAATGCAACATTTTTTTTATTTTCACATCAAAATTTAAACATCATATAACATAATAATACGAACAAAACTGACTATTAAAACAAAGAAAAAATTCTAAATTAAAATAAACGAGAAGAAAATATTTTGATTTTGTATTTGTCGGCCAGCTTATTTTGGAAGGTAATCAAGACTTGTTGGCATCACAAGTTGAATGGACAAAGAAGACCGTTCAACTATATGATGATTGGAAGAATGTCCAAGAACAGAAAAATACAACATTTTTTTTATTTTAACATCAAAATTTAAACATCATATAACATAATAATGCGAACAAGACTGACTATTGAAACAAACAAAAAAATTCTAAATTAAAATAAAAGAGAAGAAAAAATTTTGATTTTGTATTTCTCGGCCAGCTTGTTTTGGAAGGGGCCCAAGACTTTTTGGCATAACAAGTTTTATGGACAGAGAAGACCGTTCAACTGTATGATTGTGGGAAGAATGTCCAAAAACAGAAAAATACAAAATTTTTTTATTTTAACATCTAGAATTAAACATCAAATAACATAATAATGTGAACAAAACTGACTATTGAAACAAAGAAAAAATTCTAAATTAAAATAAAAGTGAAGGAAAAACTTTGATTTTGTATTTGTCGGACAGTTCATTTTAGACGGTGATCTAGACTTGTTGGCATAACTAGTTTTACTGACTGAGAAGACCGTTCCAACAGTACAACGGTTGGAAGAATGTCCAAGAACAGAAAAATGCAACATTTTTTTTAATTTTCACATTAAAATTTAAACATCATATAACATAATAATATGAACAAAACTGACTATTAAAACAAAGAAAAAAATTCTAAATTAAAATAAAAGTGAAGGAAAATCTTTGATTTCGTATTTGTCGGCCAGTTCATTTTGGACGGTGTTCAAGACTTGTTGGCTTTAATAGTTTTACTGACCGAGAAGGCCGTTCTAACCGTACGACGGTGGAAAGAATGCCCAAAAATAGAAAAATACAACATTTTTTTTATTTTAACATTAAAAATTAAACATCATATAACATAATAAGGCGAACAATATTAACTATTAAAACAAAGAAAAAATTCTATATCAAAATAAATGAGAAGAAAATATTTTGATTTTGTATTTGTCGGCCAGCTTATTTTGGAAGGTGCTCAAGACTTGTTGGCATCACAAGTTTTATGGACAGAGAAGACCGTTCAACAGTATGATAGTTGGAAGAATATCCAAAAACAGAAAAATACAACATTTTTTTTTATTTTAACATCAAAAATTAAACATAATAAAACATAATAATGCGAACAAAACTGACTATTAAAACAAATAACAAATTCTAAATTAAAATAAAAGTGAAGGAAAACTTTGATTTCATATTTGTCGGCCAGTTAAATTTGGACAGTGATCGAGACTTGTTGTAATCATTAGTTTTACTGACCGAGAATACCGTTCCAACAGTACGAATGTTGGAGGAATGTCCAAAAACAGAAAAATACAACATTTTTTTTTATTTCAACATCCAAAATTAAATATCATAAAACATAATAATGCGAACAAAACAGACAATTAAAACAAAGAAAATTCTAAATTAAAATAAAAGTGAAAAAAAATCTTAGATTTCGTATTTGTCGGCCAGTTCATTTTAGACGGTGTTCAAGACTTGTTGGCATTACTAGTTTTACTGACCGAGAAGAGCGTTCTAACAGTACGACGGTTGGAAGAATGCCCAAAAACAGAAAAATACAACATTTTTTTTTAATTTTAACATCAAAAATTAAACATCATATAACATAATAATGCGAACAAAACTGACTATTGAAACAAACAAAAAAATTCTAAATTAAAATAAAAGAGAAGAAAAAATTTTGATTTTGTATTTCTCGGCCAGCTTGTTTTGGAAGGGGCCCAATGGCATCACAAGTTTTATGGACAGAGAATACCGTTCAACTGTTTGATTGTGGGAAGAATGTCCAAAAACAGAAAAATACAACATTTTTTTTATTTTAACATCTAGAATTAAACATCAAATAACATAATAATGTGAACAAAACTGACTATTGAAACAAAGAAAAAAATTCTAAATTAAAATAAAAGTGAAGGAAAAACTTTGATTTTGTATTTGTCGGACAGTTCATTTTAGACGGTGATCTAGACTTGTTGGCATAACTAGTTTTACTGACCGAGAAGACCGTTCCAACAGTACGACGGTTGGAAGAATGTCCAAGAACAGAAAAATGCAACATTTTTTTTATTTTAACATAAAAAATTAAACATCATATAACATAATAATGCGAACAAAATTGACTATTAAAACAAAGAAAAAATTCTAAATTAAAATAAATTAGACGAAAATATTTTGATTTTGTATTTGTCGGCCAGCTTATTTTGGAAGGTGGTCAAGACTTGTTGGCATCACAAGTTGAATGGACAGAAAAGACCGTTCAACTATAAGATGATTGGAAGAATGTCCAAGAACAGAAAAATACAGCATATTTTTTATTTTTACATCAAAAACTAAACATCATATAACATAATAACGCGAACAAAACTGACTATTGAAACAAACAAAAAAAATTCTAAATTGAAATAAAAGAGAAGAAAAAATTTTGATTTTGTATTTCTCGGCTAACTTGTTTTGGAAGGGGCCCATGACTTGTGGGCATCCCAAGTTTTATGGACAGAGAAGACCGTTCAACTGTATGATTGTGGGAAGAATGTCCAAAAACAGAAAAATACAACATTTTTTTTATTTTAACATCTAGAATTAAACATCAAATAACATAATAATGTGAACAAAACTGACTATTGAAACAAAGAAAAAATTCTAAATTAAAATAAAAGTGAAGGAAAAACTTTGATTTCGTATTTATCGGCCAGTTCATTTTGGACGGTGTTCTAGACTTGTTGGCATCACTAGTTTTGCTAAACGAGAAGACCGTTCCAACAGTACAACGGTTGGAAGAATGTCCAAGAACAGAAAAATGCAACATTTTTTTTATTTTAACATAAAAAATTAAACATCATATAACATAATAATGCGAACAAAATTGACTATTAAAACAAAGAAAAAATTCTAAATTAAAATAAATGAGACGAAAATATTTTGATTTTGTATTTGTCGGCCAGCTTATTTTGGAAGGTGGTCAAGACTTGTTGGCATCACAAGTTGAATGGACAGAAAAGACCGTTCAACTATAAGATGATTGGAAGAATGTCCAAGAACAGAAAAATACAGCATATTTTTTATTTTTACATCAAAAACTAAACATCATATAACATAATAACGCGAACAAAACTGACTATTGAAACAAACAAAAAAAATTCTAAATTGAAATAAAAGAGAAGAAAAAATTTTGATTTTGTATTTCTCGGCTAACTTGTTTTGGAAGGGGCCCATGACTTGTGGGCATCCCAAGTTTTATGGACAGAGAAGACCGTTCAACTGTATGATTGTGGGAAGAATGTCCAAAAACAGAAAAATACAACATTTTTTTTATTTTAACATCTAGAATTAAACATCAAATAACATAATAATGTGAACAAAACTGACTATTGAAACAAAGAAAAAATTCTAAATTAAAATAAAAGTGAAGGAAAAACTTTGATTTCGTATTTATCGGCCAGTTCATTTTGGACGGTGTTCTAGACTTGTTGGCATCACTAGTTTTGCTAAACGAGAAGACCGTTCCAACAGTACAACGGTTGGAAGAATGTCCAAGAACAGAAAAATGCAACATTTTTTTTATTTTCACATCAAAAGTTAAACATCATATAACATAATAATGCGAACAAAACTGACTATTAAAACAAAGAAAAAATTCTAAATTAAAATAAACGAGAAGAAAATATTTTGATTTTGTATTTGTCGGCCAGCTTATTTTGGAAGGCAATCAAGACTTGTTGGCATCACAAGTTTAAGTGACAAACAAGACCATTCAACTATACGATGATTGGAAGAATGTCCAAGAACAGAAAAATACAACATCTATTTTATTTTAACATCAAAAATAAAACACCATAAAACATAATAATGCGAACAAAACTAACTATTGAAACAAACAAAAAAATTCTAAATTAAAATAAAAGAGAAGAAAAAATTTTGATTTTGTATTTCTCGGCCAGCTTGTTTTGGAAGAGGCCCAAGACTTGTTGGTATCACAAGTTTTATGGACAGAGAAGACCGTTCAACTGTATGATGGTGGGAATAATGTCCAAAAATAGAAAAATACAACATTTTTTTATTTTAACTTCTAAAATTAAACATCAAATAACATAATAATGCGAACAAAACTAACTATTGAAACAAAGAAAAAATTCTAAATTAAAATAAAAGTGAAGGAAAAACTTTGATTTTGTATTTGTCAGACAGTTCATCTTAGACGGTGATCTAGACTTGTTGGCATCACTTGTTTTACTGACCGAGAAGACCGTTCCAACAGTACGACGGTTGGAAGAATGTCCAAGAACAGAAAAATGGAACATTTTTTTTATTTTAACATAAGAAATTAAACATCATATAACATAATAATGCGAACAAAACTGCCTATTAAAACAAAGAAAAAATTCTAAATTAAAATAAATGAGACGAAAATATTTTGATTTTGTATTTGTTGGCCAGCTTATTTTCGAAGGTGGTCAAGACTTGTTGGCATCATAAGTTGAATGGACAGAGAAGACCGTTCAACTATAAGATGATTGGAAGATTGTCCAAGAACAGAAAAATACAACATATTTTTTATTTTAGCATCAAAAACTAAACATCATATAACATAATAACGCGAACAAAACTGACTATTGAAACAAAGAAAAAAAATTCTAAATTGAAATGAAAGAGAAGAAAAAATTTTGATTTTGTATTTCTCGGCCAGCTTGTTTTGGAATGGGCCCAAGACTTGTTGGCATTACAAGTTTTATGGACAGAGAAGACCGTTCAACTGTATGATTGTGGGAAGAATGTCCAAAAACAGAAAAATACAACATTTTTTTTATTTTAACATCTAGAATTAAACATCAAATAACATAATAATGCGAACAAAACTGACTATTGAAACAAAGAAAAAATTCTAAATTAAAATAAAAGTGAAGGAAAAACTTTGATTTTGTATTTGTCAGACAGTTCATCTTAGACGGTGATCTAGACTTATTGGCATCACTTGTTTTACTGACCGAGAAGACCGTTCCAACAGTACGACGGTTGGAAGAATGTCCAAGAACAGAAAAATGCAACATTTTTTTTATTTTAACAAAAGAAATTAAACATCATATAACATAATAATGCGAACAAAACTGCCTATTAAAACAAAGAAAAAATTCTAAATTAAAATAAATGAGACGAAAATATTTTGATTTTGTATTTGTCGGCCAGCTTATTTTCGAAGGTGGTCAAGACTTGTTGGCATCATAAGTTGAATGGACAGAGAAGACCGTTCAACTATAAGATGATTGGAAGATTGTCCAAGAACAGAAAAATACAACATATTTTTTATTTTAACATCAAAAACTAAACATCATATAACATAATAACGCGAACAAAACTGACTATTGAAACAAAGAAAAAAAATTCTAAATTGAAATGAAAGAGAAGAAAAAATTTTGATTTTGTATTTCTCGGCCAGCTTGTTTTGCAATGGGCCCAAGACTTGTTGGTATTACAAGTTTTATGGACAGTGAAGACCGTTCAACTGTATGATTGTGGGAAGAATGTCCAAAAACAGAAAAATACAACATTTTTTTTATTTTAACATCTAGAATTAAACATCAAATAACATAACAATGTGAACAAAACTGGCTATTGAAACGAAGAAAAAATTCTAAATTAAAATAAAAGTGAAGGAAAAACTTTGATTTCGTATTTGTCGGCCAATTCATTTTGGACGGTGTTCTAGACTTGTTGGCATCACTAGTTTTACTAACCGAGAAGACCGTTCCAACAGTACAACGGTTGGAAGAATGTCCAAGAACAAAAAAATGCAACATTTTTTTTATTTTCACATCAAAATTTAAACATCATATAACATAATAATACGAACAAAACTGACTATTAAAACAAAGAAAAAATTCTAAATTAAAATAAACGAGAAGAAAATATTTTGATTTTGTATTTGTCGGCCAGCTTATTTTGGAAGGTAATCAAGACTTGTTGGCATCACAAGTTGAATGGACAAAGAAGACCGTTCAACTATATGATGATTGGAAGAATGTCCAAGAACAGAAAAATACAACATTTTTTTTATTTTAACATCAAAAATTAAACATCATATAACATAATAATGCGAACAAAACTGACTATTGAAACAAACAAAAAAATTCTAAATTAAAAGAAAAGAGAAGAAAAAATTTGATTTTGTATTTCTCGGCCAGCTTGTTTTGGAAGAGGCCCAAGACTTGTTGGCATCACAAGTTTTATGGACAGAGAAGACCGTTCAACTGTATGATGGTGGGAAGAATGTCCAAAAATAGAAAAATACAACATTTTTTTTATTTTAACATCTAAAATTAAACATCAAATAACATAATAATGCGAACAAAACTGACTATTGAAACAAAGAAAAAATTTTAAATTAAAATAAAAGTGAAGGAAAAACTTTGATTTTGTATTTGTCGGACAGTTCATTTTAGACGGTGATCTAGACTTGTTGGCATAACTTGTTTTACTGACCGAGAAGACCGTTCCAACAGTACGACGGTTGGAATAATGTCCAAGAACAGAAAAATGCCACATTTTTTTTATTTTAACATAAAAAATTAAACATCATATAACATAATAATGCGAACAAAACTGACTATTAAAACAAAGAAAAAATTCTAAATTAAAATAAATGAGACGAAAATATTTTGATTTTGTATTTGTCGGCCAGCTTATTTTGGAAGGTGGTCAAGACTTGTTGGCATCACAAGTTGAATGGACAGAGAAGACCGTTCAACTATAATATGATTGGAAGAATGTCCAAGAACAGAAAAATACAACATATTTTTTATTTTAACATCAAAACCTAAACATCATATAACATAATAACGCGAACAAAACTGACTATTGAAACAAACAAAAAAATTCTAAATTAAAAGAAAAGAGAATAAAAAATTTTGATTTTGTATTTCTCGGCCAGCTTGTTTTGGAAGAGGCCCAAGACTTGTTGGCATCACAAGTTTTATGGACAGAGAAGACCGTTCAACTGTATGATGGTGGGAAGAATGTCCAAAAATAGAAAAATACAACATTTTTTTTATTTTAACATCTAAAATTAAACATCAAATAACATAATAATGCGAACAAAACTGACTATTGAAACAAAGAAAAAATTTTAAATTAAAATAAAAGTGAAGGAAAAACTTTGATTTTGTATTTGTCGGACAGTTCATTTTAGACGGTGATCTAGACTTGTTGGCATAACTAGTTTTACTGACCGAGAAGACCGTTCCAACAGTACGACGGTTGGAATAATGTCCAAGAACAGAAAAATGCCACATTTTTTTTTATTTTAACATAAAAAATTAAACATCATATAACATAATAATGCGAACAAAACTGACTATTAAAACAAAGAAAAAATTCTAAATTAAAATAAATGAGACGAAAATATTTTGATTTTGTATTTGTCGGCCAGCTTATTTTGGATGGTGGTCAAGACTTGTTGGCATCACAAGTTGAATGGACAGAGAAGACCGTTCAACTATAAGATGATTGGAAGAATGTCCAAGAACAGAAAAATACAACATATTTTTTATTTTAACATCAAAACCTAAACATCATATAACATAATAACGCGAACAAAACTGACTATTGAAACAAACAAAAAAAATTCTAAATTAAAATAAAAGAGAAGAAAAAATTTTGATTTTGTATTTCTCGGCCAGCTTGTTTTGGAAGGGGCCCAAGACTTGTTGGCATCACAAGTTTTATGGACAGAGAATACCGTTCAACTGTATGATTGTGAGAAGAATGTCCAAAAACAGAAAAATACAACATTTTTTTTATTTTAACATCAAGAATTAAACATCAAATAACATAATAATGTGAACAAAACTGACTTTTGAAACAAAGAAAAAATTCTAAATTAAAATAAAAGTGAAGGAAAAACTTTGATTTTGTATTTGGCGGCCAGTTCATTTTGGACGGTGTTCTAGACTTGTTGGCATCACTAGTTTTACTGACCGAGAAGACCGTTCCAACAGTACGACGGTTGGAAGAATGTCTAAGAACCGAAAAATGCAACATTTTTTTTATTTTAACATCAAATATTAAACATTATATAACATAATAATGCGAACAAAACTGACTATTAAAAGAAAGAAAAAATTCTAAATTAAAATAAAAGTGAAGGAAAATCTTTGATTTCGTATTTGTCGGCCAGTTCATTTTGGACAGTGTTCAAGACTTGTTGGCTTTAATAGTTTTACTGACCGAGAAGGCCGTTCTAACCGTACGACGGTGGGAAGAATGCCCAAAAATAGAAAAATACAACATTATTTTTTATTTTAACATCAAAAATTAAACATCATATAACATAATAAGGCGAACAAAATTAACTTTTAAAACAAAGAAAAAATTCTAAATTAAAATAAATGAGAAGAAAATATTTTGATTTTGTATTTGTCGGCAAGCTTATTGTGGAAGGTGCTCAAGACTTGTTGGCATCACAAGTTTTATGGACAGAGAAGACTGTTCAACAATATGATAGTTGGAAGAATATCCAAAAAAGGAAAAATACAACATTTTTTTTTATTTTAACATCAAAAATTAAACATAATAAAACATAATAATGCGAACAAAACTGACTATTAAAACAAATAAAAACTTCTAAATTAAAATAAAAGTGAAGGAAAACTTTGATTTCATATTTGTCGGCCAGTTAAATTTGGACAGTGTTCTAGACTTGTTGCAATCATTAGTTTTACTGACCGAGAATACCGTCCCAACAGTACGACGGTTGGAGGAATGTCCAAAAACAAAAAAATACAACATTTTTTTTTATTTCAACATCCAAAATTAAATATCATAAAACATAATAATGCGAACAAAACAGACAATTAAAACAAAGAAAAAATTCTAAATTAAAATAAAAGTGAAGGAAAATCTTTGATTTCGTATTTGTCGGCCAGTTCATTTTAGACGGTGTTCAAGACTTGTTGGCATTACTAGTTTTACTGACCGAGAAGACCGTTCTAACAGTACGACGGTTGGAAGAATGCCCAAAAACAGAAAAATGCAACATTTTTTTTATTTTAACATAAAAAATTAAACATCATATAACATAATAATGCAAACAAAACTAACTATTAAAACAAAGAAAAAATTCTAAATTAAAATAAAAGTGAAGGAAAAACTTTGATTTTGTATTTGTCGGACAGTTCATTTTAGACGGTGATCTAGACTTGTTGGCATAACTAGTTTTACTGACCGAGAAGACCGTTCCAACAGTACGACGGTTGGAATAATGTCCAAGAACAGAAAAATGCCACATTTTTTTTTATTTTAACATAAAAAATTAAACATCATATAACATAATAATGCGAACAAAACTGACTATTAAAACAAAGAAAAAATTCTAAATTAAAATAAATGAGACGAAAATATTTTGATTTTGTATTTGTCGGCCAGCTTATTTTGGAAGGTGGTCAAGACTTGTTGGCATCACAAGTTGAATGGACAGAGAAGACCGTTCGACTATAAGATGATTGGAAGAATGTCCAAGAACAGAAAAATACAACATATTTTTTATTTTAACATCAAAACCTAAACATCATATAACTTAATAACGCGAACAAAACAGACTATTGAAACAAACAAAAAAAATTCTAAATTAAAATAAAAGAGAAGAAAAAATTTTGATTTTGTATTTCTCGGCCAGCTTGTTTTGGAAGGGGCCCAAGACTTGTTGGCATCACAAGTTTTATGGACAGAGAATACCGTTCAACTGTATGATTGTGGGAAGAATGTCCAAAAACAGAAAAATACAACATTTTTTTTATTTTAACATCTAGAATTAAACATCAAATAACATAATAATGTGAACAAAACTGACTATTGAAACAAAGAAAAAATTCTAAATTAAAATAAAAGTGAAGGAAAAACTTTGATTTTGTATTTGGCGGCCAGTTCATTTTGGACGGTGTTCTAGACTTGTTGGCATCACTAGTTTTACTGACCGAGAAGACCGTTCCAACAGTACGACGGTTGGAAGAATGTCTAAGAACCGAAAAATGCAACATTTTTTTTATTTTAACATCAAATATTAAACATTATATAACATAATAATGCGAACAAAACTGACTATTAAAAGAAAGAAAAAATTCTAAATTAAAATAAAAGTGAAGGAAAATCTTTGATTTCGTATTTGTCGGCCAGTTCATTTTGGACAGTGTTCAAGACTTGTTGGCTTTAATAGTTTTACTGACCGAGAAGGCCGTTCTAACCGTACGACGGTGGGAAGAATGCCCAAAAATAGAAAAATACAACATTTTTTTTTATTTTAACATCAAAAATTAAACATCAAATAACATAATAAGGCGAACAAAATTAACTTTTAAAACAAAGAAAAAATTCTAAATTAAAATAAATGAGAAGAAAATATTTTGATTTTGTATTTGTCGGCAAGCTTATTGTGGAAGGTGCTCAAGACTTGTTGGCATCACAAGTTTTATGGACAGAGAAGACTGTTCAACAATATGATAGTTGGAAGAATATCCAAAAAAGGAAAAATACAACATTTTTTTTATTTTAACATCAAAAATTAAACATAATAAAACATAATAATGCGAACAAAACTGACTATTAAAACAAATAAAAAATTCTAAATTAAAATAAAAGTGAAGGAAAACTTTGATTTCATATTTGTCGGCCAGTTAAATTTGGACAGTGTTCTAGACTTGTTGCAATCATTAGTTTTACTGACCGAGAATACCGTCCAACAGTACGACGGTTGGAGAATGTCCAAAAACAAAAAAATACAACATTTTTTTTTTATTTCAACATCCAAAATTAAATATCATAAAACATAATAATGCGAACAAAACAGACAATTAAAACAAAGAAAAAAATTCTAAATTAAAATAAAAGTGAAGGAAAATCTTAGATTTCGTATTTGTCGGCCAATTCATTTTAGACGGTGTTCAAGACTTGTTGGCATTACTAGTTTTACTGACCGAGAAGACCGTTCTAACAGTACGACGGTTGGAAGAATGTCCAAAAACAGAAAAATGCAACATTTTTTTTATTTTAACATAAAAAATTAAACATCATATAACATAATAATGCGAACAAAACTAACTATTAAAACAAAGAAAAAATTCTAAATTAAAATAAAAGTGAAGGAAAAACTTTGATTTTGTATTTGTCGGACAGTTCATTTTAGACGGTGATCTAGACTTGTTGGCATAACTAGTTTTACTGACCGAGAAGACCGTTCCAACAGTACGACGGTTGGAATAATGTCCAAGAACAGAAAAATGCCACATTTTTTTTATTTTAACATAAAAAATTAAACATCATATAACATAATAATGCGAACAAAACTGACTATTAAGACAAAGAAAAAATTCTAAATCAAAATAAAAGAGAAGAAAATATTTTGATTTTGTATTTCTCGGCCAGCTTGTTTTGGAAGGGGCCCAAGACTTGTTGGCATCACAAGTTTTATGGACAGAGAATACCGTTCAACTGTATGATTGTGGGAAGAATGTCCAAAAACAGAAAAATACAACATTTTTTTTATTTTAACATCTAAATTAAACATCAAATAACATAACAATGTGAACAAAACTGGACTATTGAAACAAAGAAAAAATTCTAAATTAAAATAAAAGTGAAGGAAAAACTTTGATTTCGTATTTGTCGGCCAATTCATTTTGGACGGTGTTCTAGACCTGTTGGCATCACTAGTTTTACTAACCTAGAAGACCGTTCCAACAGTACAACGGTTGGAAAAATGTCGAAGAACAAAAAAATGCAACATTTTTTTTTATTTTCACATCAAAATTTAAACATCATATAACATAATAATACGAACAAAACTGACTATTAAAACAAAAAAAAAATTCTAAATTAAAATAAACGAGAAGAAAATATTTTGATTTTGTATTTGTCGGCCAGCTTATTTTGGAAGGTAATCAAGACTTGTTGGCATCACAAGTTGAATGGACAAAGAAGACCGTACAACTATATGATCATTGGCAGAATGTCCAAGAGCAGAAAAATACAACATTTTTTTTATTTTAACATCAAAAATTAAACATCATATAACATAATAATGCGAACAAAACTGACTATTGAAACAAACAAAAAATTCTAAATTAAAAGAAAAGAGAAGAAAAAATTTTGATTTTGTATTTCTCGGCCAGCTTGTTTTGGAAGAGGCCAAGACTTGTTGGCATCACAAGTTTTATGGACAGAGAAGACCGTTCAACTGTATGATGGTGGGAAGAATGTCCAAAAATAGAAAAATACAACATTTTTTTATTTTAACATCTAAAATTAAACATCAAATAACATAATAATGCGAACAAAACTGACTATTGAAACAAAGAAAAAATTTTAAATTAAAATAAACGTGAAGGAAAAACTTTGATTTTGTATTTGTCGGACAGTTCATTTTAGACGGTGATCTAGACTTGTTGGCATAACTAGTTTTACTGACCGAGAAGACCGTTCCAACAGTACGACGGTTGGAATAATGTCAAGAACAGAAAAATGCCACATTTTTTTTATTTTAACATAAAAAATTAAACATCATATAACCTAATAATGCGAACAAAACTGACTATTAAAACAAAGAAAAAATTCTAAATTAAAATAAATGAGACGAAAATATTTTGATTTTGTATTTGTCGGCCAGCTTATTTTGGAAGGTGGTCAAGACTTGTTGGCATCACAAGTTGAATGGACAGAGAAGACCGTTCAACTATAAGATGATTGGAAGAATGTCCAAGAACAGAAAAATACAACATATTTTTTATTTTAACATAAAAACCTAAACATCATATAACATAATAACGCAAACAAAACTGACTATTGAAACAAACCAAAAAAATTCTAAATTAAAATAAAAGAGAAGAAAAAATTTTGATTTTGTATTTCTCGGTCAGCTTGTTTTGGAAGAGGCCCAAGACTTGTTGGCATCACAAGTTTTATGGACAGAGAAGACCGTTCAACTGTATGATGTTGGGAAGAATGTCCAAAAACAGAAAAATACAACATTTTTTTTATTTTAACATCTAAAATTAAACATCAAATAACATAATAATGCGAACAAAACTGACTATTGAAACAAAGAAAAAATTCTAAATTAAAATAAAAGTGAAGGAAAAACTTTGATTTCGTATTTGGCGGCAAGTTCATTTTGGACGGTGTTCTAGACTTGTTGGCATCACTAGTTTTACAGACCGAGAAGACCGTTCCAACAGTACGACGGTTGGAAGAATGTCCAAGAACCGAAAAATGCAACATTTTTTTTAACATCAAAAATTAAACATATATAACATAATAATGCGAACAAAACTGACTATTAAAACAAAGAAAAATTCTAAATTAAATAAAAGTGAAGGAAAATTTTTGATTTCGTATTTGTCGGCCAGTTCATTTTGGACGGTGTTCAAGACTTGTTGGCTTTAATAGTTTTACTGACCGAGAAGGCCGTTCTAACCGTACGACGGTGGGAAGAATGCCCAAAAATAGAAAAACACAACATTTTTTTTATTTTAACATCAAAAATTAAACATCATATAACATAATAAGGCGAACAAAATTAACTATTAAAACAAAGAAAAAAATTCTAAATTAAAATAAATGAGAAGAAAATATTTTGATTTTGTATTTGTCGGCCAGCTTATTTTGGAAGGTGCTCAAGACTTGTTGGCATCACAAGTTTTATGGATAGAGAAGACCGTTCAACAGTATGATAGTTGGAAGAATATCCAAAAACAGAAAAATACAACATTTTTTTTATTTTAACATCAAAAATTAAAACATAATAAAACATAATAATGCGAACAAAACTGACTATTAAAACAAAAAAAAAAATTCTAAATTAAAATAAAAGTGAAGGAAAACTTTGATTTCATATTTGATCGGCCAGTTAAATTTGACAGTGTTCTAGACTTGTTGCAATCAGTAGTTTTACTGACCGAGAAACCGGTTCCAACAGAACGACGGTTGGAGAATGTCCAAAAACAGAAAAATACAACATTTTTTTTTTATTTCAACATCCAAATTAAATCATAAACATAATAATGCGAACAAAACAGACAATTAAAACAAAGAAAAAAATTCTAAATTAAAATAAAAGTGAAGGAAAATCTTAGATTTCGTATTTGTCGGCCAGTTCATTTTAGACGGTGTTCAAGACTTGTTGGCATTACTAGTTTTACTGACCGAGAAGTCCGTTCTAACAGTACGACGGTTGGAAGAATGCCCAAAAACAGAAAAATACAACATTTTTTTAATTTTAACATCAAAAATTAAACATCATATAACATAATAATGCGAACAAAACTGACATTAAAACAAAGAAAAAATTCTAAATTAAAATAAATGAGAAGAAAATATTTTGATTTTGTATTTGTCGGCCAGCTTATTTTAGAAGGTGCTCAAGACTTGTTGGCATCACAAGTTTTATGGGCAAAGAAGACCGTTCAACTATATGATGGTTGGAAGAATGTCCAATAACAGAAAAATACAACATTTTTTTTATTTTAACTTCAAAAATTAAACATCGTATAACATAATAATGCGAACAAAACTGATATTAAACACAAGAAAAATTCTCAATTAAAATAAATGAGAAGAAAAAATTTTGATTTTGTATTTGTCGGCCAGCTTATTTTG